>JAANSM010002665.1:0-14477 GCA_036850725.1 Orchesella villosa | reverse complement strand
GTCTTGATTGTCAGCCCAAACTTGCCAAGACGAGTGAAAATGAGATGAATATGACATTGCCAGCTTGCTAACTTTAACAATCTGGGCATAATACAAACATGCGTAAATTGCACAATAAGTCGAATATAAAAGGGCTATCTTCATATTATAGTGAACGACATAAGGCAGAGAAAATAGCATTTGTTGTCAGCTCACAAAACATGTGTTCCTCAGCATTTAATTCCTTTTTTAAAGTCTCGGGAGTCAGAATTGGTCCCGATCTTTGGAAATGAGATCATTTTTTGTTGTCATTGAAGGTAGCCGAGCTCTTCTTCATACCACAATTAAAACAGATTGAATAATAAACTTACAGCTATTATGGGCAGAGTGCCAATAAGCATATTGAAGAGAATCTTCATCATCATTTTCCTATTCTTCTTGTTTCCAAACAAGCGGCAAACCAGGGACGGAGCAGATGGTTTACGTAGGAGAAAGATTATTATATAATTTCATTTCTTTTGAAATTCACTAGGAACGCAAGTTTTTCTGTATATCTCATAGCATATTATCACTTTAAATATCTATAAGAAGTGTTATACATGAGTAAGTGAGCAAAAGCATCCGGTATATTCGACTACAAGGACAAGCTCAACACATCATCATGCATTTCCATCAGTTACCTTCTGGATGAAGATGAAAGCGCTCGCACAAATGCTACTGGTCTTTGCTCAAAAGTAATCTTGAGAGAAAACCCCGTCAGAGTTTTTAATCATGCTCGTCGTATGCCAACCTTGCATAAGTAGTTGTTTACGTAAAAGATGTCTAATTCAATATGAATATTAAATAGTACATAACTGGATCGTGCCGGCTTTGGTTGACTGCAAGCCAAGTGTGTATACTAGCTCCACACCGAGGCTACACAGCTCCAGGAGAGCTTCATAAAAATTGTTTGCTACAAAAAAAACGTGAGCTGAGACAAGCATCCCAGGAGCTCGTCTAGGATTACCCACTTTTCTAAATCACATAAATAAAACATCTTGAAGCCAATGTACGCTCTTGAGCTGCACAACAAGCTCAAGTTCTTTTTCTTTTATAATACAACATCATTGTTCTATACTTAATTATCCCTGCTGCCTTTTAGGAATGGAAACGAGAGAATTCGAAAGTGTGAAGGATGAATCTCAGCTTGACAGCTGGTTCGCTTTGTCTTTTTTGGGAGCCCAAACAATAGCAACTAAAGGAAACAAAATAAAAAGAAGTGCATGTATTTAGTATAAAGCATTCAGACAGGAATTCTATGATTTTTCGATTTTTATACCAACAACATCATCATCATCAATCTCCCAAAGAATTGTGCCGAATAGAAAACCTGCATAAACAGAATTTAAACCTAAGTCACTGGGTTTGTAATGTCACAACACAATTCTGTAAGTATTGCATTTTTATTCTTCACTATAATTCTTAAACTAAATCAGAGCAGTAAGGTAGAGCATCACAAAGGGTGGAAGGTGGAACGGGTAGAACTGTTCATAATATACGTAAATGCATATCATGCACTCTATATTAAAACTCAAAAAGTCCCGTTGTTTCGTCATACGGTCATACTTCATACTACACTGACACAACACGAAAGAAACATAAATATTGAATATAGTAAGCCTTAGTAAAGGTATAAATTTACGCATGAAATATAAATGACTGCATATGTATGTTAAGCTGAAGTTTTAATTTATAATCACCAACGCTGATGAGGATGATGATGATTTAATGCCGTTAATACAGCAATAATCCCTTATAATTACCGTTTCAGAGCTGGGCTTACTACGCTGTTCATTTAGAATTAGATGCTCATTACTTACCCGATTGTAATTAAGTCTCATTAGTATTAGGTGGCATGAATGCGTTAGGTACTGCATTATATGTGACAGCCATCCCTGTTATTACGTAACCTTTGAAATCTTTCCTTTGTCACCTTTACGCATTTCATATTAAATTTCCTTGTTTACTATAAGTTTCTTAGAGGAAGAACAATCAGCCTAGGCTCTTCTCTAGCCTCTTAATGAAGTAATCAGCTTAAACAGCAGAACAAAAGCTGCTACGAAAAAATGTGGTCTTTGACAGTAATTCTATCACAAAGGAGTGTTTATTGCGGCATGAGAAGATATACTTACATTTAGCGTGCAGAGTGAAATAATAACTGTAAATATGAATATGATGAGCCGATGGGTTTGTCATCGTATCATCATTAATTGACTTCGAGTATTATTGTATGCTAATGTAAAATATATGTTAGCCAATAGCATATGTATTTGATATGAGATCAGGTTATCAAAAGTAATTAAAATGCGTTTACGACGATAAACTCACTTGCTCACTCGCGTAACAATTCCATTGATGTTGTAAACAATACAATAAATACGTGGTCACAAAGTTAACTCATGATGACGATAACTGACAGTATGGAAATTTCGAGGGTTATCTACACCACCACAATTATTGTCATATACATTAGATAGTTCTTATTTACAACACCAAGTTATTGACTGACTCTGACTGCTATTATTGTTATCAGTCAAATGATTTTACTAGTTGAAATAGAGATATGAGTGAGTTGTGAAGTTGTGAGTTCATGTTATTATTGCGATGCTTTTATACGCATTTACATAACCATTCATGATTCATGACAAATAGTTCAATATGCAAGAGTACATGACTTGAAGCAGGTATGATTTTACTACTAACGAAACGAATATGTAGCATTACCTTGCATGGGAATTTGAAGGCTGTAGACGGGAAGGTGATTGAGATTCGTCCGACTTTACAATCATATTATTACTACACGTTTTCTTGAGATTGGTACTGTTCCCGATCCCGACATCAGATTCAAATGCGAGATTATCTTGACCTGGAATTGAGGTCATGTATTCCCCACTAGCTCCACCAAGAGATTCATTCTGAATGTAAATGTCAGGAGGACTAATGGCACTAGAACCTATAGGGATTTTGTCAACTTGGCATATATCTGAGAGGAACGGAGGGAGAAATTCTAATTGCTTCATTCTCCTTTTTCTATTCCATCTTCGTTTGGCACACAAACAGTAATTGACAATTTTGTCAGCATACCTACCACCACTGCCATTATTGGCACCACCCCCACAGTTACCTTCATTATCATTGTTACTCTCACCACTATTACTACTACCACCAGCTGAATTAGCGTTGCAGTGGGAGCAACGGGAGAGCCAAATGCTGACTGACAATGACAACATTCCGAAAACAACGAGGATGGGAACAAGAGCAAACATCTTCATCCTTGCTTTTTCAATGTTTAGGTTAGAGATTCGTTTTTTGCAATTATTGTGAAATTGTCCTAGTTCAATTTATTTTCATTGTCATTCTCCCCAGTCGACGTGGATCGACACACCGACACAAGCTAATTCACAGTTTAAAAATGTATAAAATAACGCATTCCTTTCCACACAAAAAAAAGAACAATTGTCAATTCATTTTCTTTGATTAGCTTTTTACCATGAAGTGGCAAAAAAACTTCAAAGTAAGTAGTGAAAACGTTTCTTTCTTTAATCAAACAACTGGTGGTAATGCCGAATGGTGATGATGATGTTGATGATATATTTTTGGTGACCTGAATTTTCCATCTGACAAATTCTTCTTGGCCATTGTTTCCATCCCATCCTTGAAAACGTTTCTTTCTTTAATCAAACAACTGGTGGTAATGCCGAATGGTGATGATGATGTTGATGATATATTTTTGGTGACCTGAATTTTCCATCTGACAAATTCTTCTTGGCCATTTTTTCCATCCCGTCCGCTACCTTTTTCTTCAAAAATTCACTGCCACAACTACACATTTTTGAAAGCCCATTTCAATTCAATTTTTGCAAATTCCCACAGGAAAGCGGCTCACCAAAACCAAACAATTGAGCGACTAACTTCATTTGCAAAAATTTGCAGTGCCTCCTCTTCTCAACAATGATTTTGACAAAATTTGTAATCCTCGTATTAAAATGTTAAGAAAGAACAGGAGAAGTGGGGTAAGAGCGGAACTGTGCGCAAACAAGAAATTGCTCAATTTGGGAAACGTTTGACAGGGGAGCCTAATGAGAAAAACTGTTTTCTCGTTCAACTCATTCCCAATTCTAGTCTATCCCTATCCATCCAAAGGACGAAAACACCTTAATATGATGTGAACTCTTTTTGATCGAAACTACACATCGCTTGACACATGCACCAACACGCACAACGAAGCTTCACTACATATGTCTATATCGTATAACACCGTTTGTGTCCTCAGCCTCAGAACAGCAAATCCTTATGCAAAAACACGAGCTTTCCGCTCCTGCTTGCTGAATAATAATATTATAATCAGGAGTAATCAGATGAAAATAATGCAAGCGAAAGAGTTTTTTAGGGAGCAGCGGAGCGGAAAACGGAGATTCGCGTTTAATAATATTNGGAAAACGGAGATTCGCGTTTAATAATATTATGGTGTTATAATAAAATGTGGATGTACATGCACTAAATAATATATCAGAGAACTAGGGCCACGACGAAGACTCTAACTGTACATTTGGTAACAAATTTATTACACGCTTGCCAATACTCAATACTGCTCACCTGCCTAGTATACAGAGGCAGAAGAGGACTATAGCAAATCCAATGAAGTGTATTAGCAAATAATATGTAATGAAATTACGTTACCAACTCCAATTGGTAGGACAGAGAGAAAGCTCGAGTGAGTTGTTTGTGATAATATGCATGACGAGTTTTGCTATTGTGATCGAATCGAATCCGCTTGCAAAACTAAATTGGATTAGTCTGATGGACAACAAAAAGGAGAACGTGTGTGTATAAGGATGTAGAGTCATATGGCACTATCATCATCATCATCATCATGATAATCACCACACCTTTGTGTCAAAAGCGCTGTCCACTTCCACAATAATATATAGAGACGTGTATTATAGCAAAGCGTTATGTTATATTCTAGCTTTGCATTTGCCAGCCAAGCCAGTCAATATATATCGGTCAATTGACCGAAGGAGCAGTTTGCAGTTTGGATGATATGAGAGAGGCTACAATTTCTGTTTGCATTTTTACTTATGACATATTTCACGGTCGAGTGAGTACAGAGTGCATGTGTGTATACTTTTGCATTACAAAGGTGTTTGTGTAGTCATATATGTCCGTATCTATCTTATTTGAGGACTTAATGGTCTCGCTCTATATATTGCTATATTGATTGGTATTAAGCACATTATGTGGGTTGAGTTGGTTATCCCCGTCGTCAGTAGTCAGCTCGTTGTCCAGCTCAGAGGAAACTGTCGTATTAGCAGTAAACACACGAATTACCTTCCTACACATGCACATTCCGCTACACAAAATAACAACCACTCTACGTCACTCCAATATTCCAACCCAACTCCAGTTGGAAAGGGAAATAGCGAAAATTGCAAAAATGTAAACGCAAAAATTTCAGCTCAAGGGAATATTTTATGGGTTTTAGCAAGTATAAGAGCAAGTTGGATTATTGGAACCGGTAATTGATTTCCTTTGTACACAACGGGGCATAATGTAACCTTATCAAAATACATACCTTCCTAGAATACCATGCACATATACGCAAAACGAGTTTTTATGTCATTTGTTCAATGACAGACAGAGACAGGGTAATAAGCTCTCACTTTCTGTTGCAAACGAAAAAATATATATATGTTTTGTAATGGGATGTGGTGTGATCAAATAGAACATGAGCGTGCAAAGGACAAGGTGACCTTAAATCGAGAATAGAGATGTTGTTTTTGTATTTTTGCATGGAATTAGGAAATTCACCTCTAACTAAACTAAAACAAAATATTCCTAAGTTAGTAGTTAGTTGATGATGATAATGATAATTTGATGATTCATCAAGAATCATCAAGCTCAAGAGTAGAGTATTTAATTTTAGCATGGAATCGTTGGTTATTGTAATAATGGTAAATGATGAGAATTATTTTGGTAGTAAGTGTTTAATTTATCAAAATATCAAATGAATTATTTCCCATGAAATGTTAGATAGGGATGTATTTGAGTGTAAAATAACTGAAACATTATCTCTCTCTTACTGCCTATTCATGTTTCTTGTCAGTCAGGGCTGCTCGTTACAGTTTTAAATGTGATATTTCTGAATCATCTTTTTGCTGTTTCTCAGCACCCCAGAGAAGGGTGGAATCATTAAATTTTTTTTACATGTAATCTATTTAGGAAGTATATTGCTCTCTTGCGTGCATCATCATCAAGCATGTAAAAATTATGTAGGAAGTTGTTCTTCTGTTTTATAGATATTATATTTATTGCTCTCGTGTGTCTCTATGTTATGATATTAAAGTATTAAACTACAAAAGGCCACTATCATCATGCAACGTATATACCTAAGAAAACTAGTCTACAGTTTCAGGCTCGCCTGTTTTATCTCCGGCGACTTTTGACTTGACAGCCACACGTAAATACCTGAGATCATTGTCAAACAAGGAAACTTGTAGGAGACCGTAATTATACCTGTGTACCAACATTGAACATATCAACACTAATACATTACAAAACTTTTTTACTTCATTTTACATAAAACGAGCACCATACATAGAGATATGAAATTGGTGGTGGTTGTGCTGCTGTTGATTTATTTCGTATTCTTTTTATAAGCTTTAGGAATTTGAATAGTGCGCATTGGCATTGGTAATTGCACAGCAGCATGTCATCCATTTAATTTTGACCAGTATCATCTTTCACTTGCTTTCCACATCTTCGGGTTTGGACTTTGGAATTCCCCAGCCATTTAAACGATACGTGAATATATCTGGAATGAAGGATGGAACGGTGTTAGGTGCTTTGAAATTCACCCATTCCGTTGTCCAAAACGCAAAAGGAAATTGCCAAATATGAACTTTTCTACTGCACCAAAATGCCGAACACGAAGAAATAAGTGATTACGAGCGGGGAAGGGAGTTACGTAACAAATTTGAGTACAAGCACAAATGAAATTTTTTGGTTTGGTCTATAAAAAAAGTTTGTTTTACGAGGTAGTGAAATTACTTCCAGAAGAGACTCTGTCTCCAATCTCCACTTAATTTTCATAGCATCTTTTCTCCTTTTTTGTTTCTCTTTTTTTACGACCTCTCAACTTCAACTTCCTATTTAAACAATGTGCACATAACGTTTATAAACCGTATAGTATTATCAGCAATCGTGTTCTAAACTCAAGAGCTTCCTGAGTTTCCCGATAAATCCGCTTTGGCTAGACTATAAAATTTACCGCATGCTGTGTTTTAAACGCTAATTAGTTTGTGTGGGTGGATGAGTAATAAAAAGTAGAGGAATGCGATCCCATGAAACTGAGATTGGAAGCGAATGTAACATCATTATTCCATTCTTTTACATAAATTCTTTCTCATTCTTTATCCTTTCATTATGGAGAACTTTTCTCACTGTGGATCATGATGAGAAGAAGTGATAGAAGACAAAATTCACGATGTGCGATTACTATGCTAATTACAATCAGTAGCTTTTTTATCAACTAAAAAATCTATACATATTCATATTATCGACTGACACATCTGTCATCATAATAGAATGTCAAAAAAACGTGATTGAAAGGGGTAATAATTATAATGACTTTTGTAGCATATTACATTGTTGCAGTATGTGTGCTCATCTGTCTGTTTAGCGTGTCTTTTTGTGCATTCACAAAATGATTTATTGGATTCTGAACACAATATACGTAGATTATATATTGGTTTCCATTAGGCTAAGCTATAAGCCTTTCTCTTAAAGTTCATGAACGAAGGTTCATTAACCAATTAGACGAAACTTGAAGAGAACTTCTAGCTAATTATTGTTATTTGACGCTTTTCTCAACTGTACTCCCCATCATTGTAATTGTAATAGCTGTTGTTTTCGAAAAACAACCTAATATTTTATGTGTGCACGAAGAATTGACAGCAACATTCTATATATTTCTATATTCAATGTTGCAGTATAGTGCCATATACCACAGCAAACAAAATGATTTTCTCGACTTGACTTGCGACTTGAACGACACGAGTACCATAATCCATAATGCTAGAAATTATTATAAAAGACACAAGACATATACCTCTAGAATTTCAGTAAAATACACACATAATATTAGTGTATGCCATCATGTATCAATTGCAATAAGACTCCCACAGATGTTGCCTCATCATCTAAAAAAATCTGTAGTTTGCTCTCATTATTCTCATGAACATATTATACTATAATACTATGTTGCAANTAGTTTGCTCTCATTATTCTCATGAACATATTATACTATAATACCATGTTGCAATTTTCCCTTGTTTACGTCGTAGTTATTCGTAAAGTTTGTTTGTTTGTACCTAAAATTGCAATTATAGGTTGTTTAGAAAAGACTCCTAAATTTCGTGACATTTTGAGCAAAACATGAAACGATGATGACCCAATATGGAAAATGGAACTTGTTGTTTTTAACTTTAAGAAAATTGTTCTAGACGTACCTGCGACATAGAACATATCCTCGTGACCGACTAAGGTAATGCAAATACGGGTCATTGAGGTATCCATCAGGGTTGTAAACCTTTCTCCGAAGGTTACAAGCCAAAACAGCCTCGGATAGTTCAAGAACATCCTCCTCCTCGGCTGCCGCAAACATTTTCTTGACGCTACTATCCTTCCTCCTACTCACGTACATTATTGATTTTAAAACGAGGGATTTTAATCTAAAGGAGTCATTTTTCACACCCTTCTTATCTCAATGGCACAACAAGTCTGACTCCTAAAGCTGAAGTTCCTAGGTCACCACAAACCACCACGTCCATATTATGATGCCCCATGGTTTACCTCGTTTTGTTTTTCTTACATATTGCACCAAATCCCATGTTTTATGATTCAGACAAAACAATGTTTTTCAGACAGTCTCGTTTCTAATGCACTTTTCATGTTTATACCGCAATGAAAACAAATGTCCTCCCGATCACATTGAATTATACTGATTCGGAAGTAATATCCTCCAGTTTATTTCAATCATCCTGTTAAAATACTCACCATAATCACTAGCATTGTTCCAATGCAAACCAAAAACCCAACAAAAATCTTCAAATTATTGTGCAACCAATACCCACACATCTTGGCCTTGGTAAGTTCAAAAAAACAACAACTTTACTATGAATAAAATAACCTTCCAAACAACTTTCTCCAGGAACTTACTTCACTCAGCACAAAAACTCCTTCCGAAACGAGCCCAAGTAGCAGAGATATTAAAGCACTCAAAGGAAATGTATGAATTCCTGCAGAAATATATAGGTAAACTGCGAGAAAAACTGTTACAATAAAAAAATTTCCTGCACAACAATGCTCCGATGTTGCTTTAGCATGCACACTTGATGCAACAATAATAATTTTTTACTGTAAAGTACAGTTCACCACAAGGTAAAACCCTTATAAAGTACACATGTGTACCCAGTAACACATTAATATACAAATGTATATATATATTATGTATCATGTATTATATTAAAAATGGGTGGTGGTAAGTGTGTAAACAATGCTAAACGTTAACTTCATTAAAAGGTTTAATACCAGCACCTACAATTTGTTGCAAACTTCAAACTCTCAACTCAACAATTGTTATAATATGATGATGGTCTTCGTATGTATGTATGAAGTTACTGTTGGTTGTAGAAAGCAGGAACAACTTCCCACCTTAGTTCCCACGAGGTGTCAATCACTGAATAGGCTGATAAAAAGTCAGTCAGCAAGTCAACCCAGTGCACTAGGTCTATATAGTAGTATATGTTGAGGGTGTACCTCAACTACTGAACACTACAGACATATATATAAATATAAAACCTTCTTCTTCTTCTTCGTGGTTTTTTCCATAAGATCAGATCAACAATAAATAACATGAGATTGTAAATAACTAAAATAACATTATCAAGCTTGTACTATGCGTACTCTTCTCATGCAAAAAAAGTGCACTCTTCATTATGCCGAGTCTTTATAACCAAGAATAAAAGGGCTGCTATATGAAGTCTACAGGCTCCCACCTTTTGTATGCTGTCGGCCAGCATAAAATTTTAACATTTAACAGCAAAATAGATTAGCTAAACAATACACATTGCTACTCTTCATGAGAAAAAATCAGCATCACTTTTTTTGTAAACGTACACGAGACATTTTAAATGCCATCATGTTATTCATACGCAATGCAGAAAGTTTACAAGTGTATTATAATATAGAGACTTTGACTTCTTTATATAAAAATTTCCGTCCGTGTTTTGCTCTACTTGATGCATCATTCATAACAGTTCACTGTGACGTTTCAGAGTTTTTGCAGAGAGAGAGAGAGAGAGAAGTGAGACTCATCGCATCCTTCATTCATCACCTTTTTTGTTTTACCGGTGAATCTATCTACATTGTTGAGTGTAAAATATGTATAAATATATATATCTGTACCTAATCTTCATCATATGTATTGATACTGGGAGTAAATTGAGATACAAATAGGCTTTGTTGTCTGATACATTTGCGTTTGATGCCTACTTTTTACTCCATTTTTTCTTGGTTGCTTGCTCCTTTATTTGAAGCACATGGGTGCACTTTGCGCAGAATAGCAGAAAGAAAAACTTCTCCGTTATCACCAATCCTTCATTACGAAATTATCATTGTGTACAATTGCAATTGAAGGAAAATACATGTACCACAAATCAAGAAACCACCCCCATCTGCCCTTATATATATTGCCAATCGGACCTTGGACACGGTATACGGCGGTAGAGGTGGGTTGATGATATGCCCATGAGATTGTGTGGGGTGGAAACAAGTCACGTACCTTTTAGGAAAAACTACGTTTCAAACCTTAAGTGCCTCTTTAACCTTTCTATTTTAAAGCTGTAACACCACCTGTGCTACCTTTTGGTCATGCATAGTTATGCAACTCGAGTGCAAAACGTAACGGTGTATTTTGAGCATCACACACGTTCAGTCGTGCACGAGGTAAAACTACTATGCAATGTGCTTATTATAGCACTGGAAATTGCGTGCTTATGGTTATTACGATAACCTTTTCCCATTAATACACCTTGCATCTTTCTTTGGTAATTGCTAGTAATTTACTGAAAATCATATATGCCCAGAAGTCAAAATCTCACAGTTACTACTGCTAATTCACTATCAAACTTATATCTTAAGTACCTAACTTATGACTTACAAACTGATTGGCTTTATTGAAGGCTGTACACAAATCATAGTGTGCTTGTGCCCACGTTATATCAAGCTCAAAAAAGGAATTATGCAGTATATGAGGTATTATTAGAGTTTGTGTGACATTTTTATGGCAGCAGTTCCCCGCAAATCACGTCACATCTGTCAAAGTCAACCTCTCTCGTCAATAAATCGTTTTATGACTTCTCTCATCATATTTGGATCATGCCGCAGGATAGGGTACATATGTGTATGTATACATACCTAATCGCTTAAGTATATTACGGTGAGTTACATAAAAGTGCAGCTATATAAAGCTGGTAAAGCAATAACAAAAAAAGAAACCAATAATTTTATTATTTCTGTTTCACTTTCCATAAAACCTGACTAGCCGCTCAATAAGACGAAGGCGAGTCGGCTTTCTCAAAAAATTGAAATTAAGGACGTTGAGAACTAAAATAGCACAAACAATTTAATACATAAGCATTTCAGAACTTGCAGCTTGATTCTTTTATGATAGTTTATATATATATATGATGATAATTGGCAATAAAATTATTGGAATTCCAAATAAAATCATTTCCGTGATTAGGAAAAAAACTTGCATAAAGTAAACAAATGAGACACAAGTCTTGTTAGTACAACTTAAATCAAGGCAATCCTGCTTGCTTACGATGTCTTAACCTAGAAAGATAAGCATGTAAAATTATGTCTACAACAAACAATTTAATTCTGCAATTACTCCTTCTCCAACATGTAGTATTATGTCATAATTTACTGTATGCGCTCATGTAGCAACTCTCTTATATTTAACTCATCATCAACTTCTCATTTTTCCCAGCACATTTAGCATAATAAGCAGAGTTTGCCTGTGCAATTTTTGTGCTCAAGTGCCCAATACAAAGTACTGACATGTTTTTTTCAGTGACAAATCACTTGACTTGACTCTCTTCGCATGGCCATGTACAAGCTCCGTGTTTACTACACCAAAATACATTACATCAAATCAAACTTGGAAATTCGTCGTTAATATGTAATGTTTCTTCATTTAGACGACAAAAGAGCAGCAGCAAGTCACAGCCTTCACGCGCTGATTGATAATGGCCATTGGCCATCTACCTTCCCTATATATATACCATGCATGTGCTGCTGCATTCTAAATTGTACACATCAGTCAAGGAGCAGTTGACGAAAGAGGTCACGTAAGAAAGAAAATCTGCCGCACTTTGGCTTTAACTTGATAATCATTATCATATAAGCCTCACATTCACACGATAATTTTTTATGCAACATAAAACTATGTATAATGGCTTGTAGAACAAAGTTCACGAAATGGTTCACCACCATCTTCATTCATATCATAACAATTACCAATAACCAATAAATCCATTTCCCTGTAAATCTTCACCTAAAAAACCATTCATTTCTAAACTGTGTCAGCTTTTGACTATTGCATGATAGGGTAAGTATTCAAAATAAGGCCTTAACATGCATGGTTAAGCACACAAAGCGTGTTATCATCAACTATGACTATAATACGGCATCAAGCTCAACATCCTTCTGGTTGTCGTATTGCCACTTTTTCCTCCGTTGCAACTGTCTTAAAACGTCATTATTACACTTATTACTAAAGTAGTTTTTATGATGATGGAAGGTAAATCTGGTATGAAAGTGGTTTTATTATTTTTGAAAAAAAACACTGACATTTTTTCCTTCAACATTTTCGCTGTGTATAAGGTGGTGGTGGAGTTGTGTTTGTGTGCCCTGTTTAGAGGAAATTGGGTTTACGTGCCAATCAACTGCATAATCATTGACAAAGTATCGCGCTATCACTTACTTGTGATGATATACATTGCTTGCCAATTGATGCGTGAAAATGTTTTTTTCATCGGAAAAACAAGAAGATAATCGATCGTCATCGCAAGAGAAATTATAGGTAGTTGAGGCATCATTTGCGAAAGCAAACAAAAATCCGGTATCGCACAAAACACACAACACAAAAAATGTATATAATTTCACCCAAATTCACTTACTTGATTATTTACAAAAACAAAGTTGTGCTAGGCGAGGGGAAATGTGAAGGACGTACCACGCACATAGCTTTTATTCTCAGTCTGTGTCAAGCCCTTTAGCATATCATATACATTGTTGACATCTTAATTGTGTGTAGATTAATCGTTTTTACTTGAGGTCTTATAGCTAGTTTCAAGAAGAAAAGATTTCGGTAACGATTTCCTTTCATGCATAAACATAAGCTTTGGTCAGCATCATCATATCTCATATCACACATGAATATTTAACCTTCTCTTTTAGCACGGCATATGTGATATGAGGTCATAGGCTTTTTAAATTGTACTAAAAAATCAGCAAGAATGTAAAGATAATTTGAGTACATGCTCAGCAGAGGATTACTATAATCATATAATCAACATGCACTTTTTATAAAACTAGGATATGCATGTATATAAAGAGGGGATGATGACAGGTGCTACAACTTTCTATGCGAATTGCTGGCTGATGAAGAAACGGAACTTTTATTTAGTCGAAGTCGAAACCTCGTCAAGTATCAATCACCAATCATTACTATACCACATTGAGCGCGTTCAATTAACTTCCTTTTTTGCTTTAAAGAAATGTGAGAGAGGCGAAACCCAATTAGAAAATGCAAATTCACACGATTCTTATAATATATACATATTCATTTCTCTACCGCATTGCAATGATCTTTTCTGTTCAAGATAAGGACATTGATTATAAGGCCGGTATGAGAGCATTTAATTAATGCAGGTATTTAGCATTTTATTATAGTTTAATATTGACATTGTATTGTAAACCGAAGCGAAGTGAATTTAGGTATTTAATTGAGAGAGAGAGAGGTTCTAACCTTCTCAATAGTCGGTAACCACGTGAGTGGCATAGGAAATGCGCGAACGGATCGGAAATCTGCCCTTGAGGATTGTATACAGGCCCAAGGTTGAGGGCTAGAACAGCTTCCGTGTATTCCAGCACGGTTTCTTCACTAGTTGTTCCAAACATGGTTCATTATTATCATCATCACTCACTCACTTCTTAACTCACCTTCATCCATGTCGTAATATACAATAAATCTTTCTATTTTGACCACTTTTTAGTTTAAACGAGAAGAGTAATGGGATTTACAAACATGATTTGCTCATTCAACACTTAAATTAAAGAAACACAAAAATTTCTGTTCACTTTTTTCATGAAAACAACAAAAAAATGAA
>JAANSM010002664.1:0-14479 GCA_036850725.1 Orchesella villosa | reverse complement strand
CATAGGTGCTAGCTCTAAATATGAGAATTACAAAATGATCTTTTATTCGATTGAAAAAAAAACATCGTGTTAAAAAAACATCTTTAATGTAAAAAGTTACTCCTCGATTTTTATATTGTTTATTTTTTCCAGTGCATATAACTTTTCTTACCCTGAAATTGAGTGAGAATATTTGTACCCGAGCTTCTTTGCAATGTTGTATTTTTAGAGGCCTCCTTAGTAAATTCTCTTTTCATATCTTCAAGAAAATCTTCATTTCCCCTCAACAGATCCCTAACTAGCTCTTCACTATCCCCAATCAACATTTCCACTTGGTGAAGCTGATCCTCAATAACTTCTGACATTTGTGTCTCATGCTCAAAACTTAATTTCTTCAACTCATCTTCATAAAACTCTCTCATACTTCTCATTTCTGTGTTCTGATCCTCTTGAACGATTAGGAGTGAGTTGATTGTATCTTCATAAAAGGCATGACTTCTTAAATTATCTTCCCCATTTTCAGAAACTGATTGCTGTTGGAGAAGCTCATCGCACCTCGATTTCAGTTCCATATTTTCTCGAGTTTTTTCTTCTAGCTGGGAAGTAATGTCATTGAGTCTGTCTTCCAGTGAGAGTTTCTCCGCTGTCAATATCTCGATCTCGTGTAACATGAGCGGGTACGCGTCATCGCTTTCAAAAGTTGAACTCATAATTTTTTCAGCTAGGGTTAGCTATTGGATAAAGCCTGTGGTTTCAGAAACTAGGAGAAAATTTTGATGTCTGAGATATCGTTAGCTGTTGTTCGTATCTTGGATGACCGCGTTTTGAGAAAAATATCTTTGTGCCAGGAGCACGTTAAGTATATAGTCAACTGTTGAATAGTTGCATATGGGCGAATTGAATACAAAATGGTATAAGCAGATGCATTTTCCCTTTCTAAACAAGCAACAGCTTACTGGATAAAAGTTTGAATGTGATGATAAGATATCTTATCAGGAACGACCAGATAAAAATGCATTCCTATATTTTTTGTGTACTCATTTATAGCCAATCATCATCGATTACATCAATTCTAATCAATTCTAAAGCACAGAGAAACTTTTTCATACATTCTGTGTTGTCGAATTATGAATCCAACTAAGGACTCTAAAAATCGTATTGAAAATTGACGTGATAAAGATTAATTGCTTACTCTTGTCCATGTCTATGTACACATTCATCAAGTAAACAAGTAAAATAGCACACCTACAGTCAAAATTCTTCCTGGTTAAGTTTGGCACAAACCGTCAATTTCAATTGCTATATGCTATACTAGTGTTGTGTTCTATTTCGTTGCGTATGTATCCGATAAATTAACTTGAATTGTTGCTACCAATCTCATTTTATTTCTTTTAACGTTGTTTACTGCGTATAGCGGAATAGTTATTCAATAAGAAGGGCATTTTTTCATATTTTTCTCTCAACATGTACAAGTAATGTTTACAGATTGTAAAATTACATGATTCTGAACATGCATGATGTGTAAAGTCTTTGGTTACATGCACATCTCAAGGTGAAAGCAAATACTGTATTGCACACACTTTACTTTCCCAAACATGCACATAAAGTTATCGTATTGTCATTTGTGTGTAGATGGAGTGTACCTACGTTTATAAAACCACAAAATGCTCCGGTATTATTGTTTTCAAAAAAATGAATGACCTTTAAAGATAAAAATTTGGTTCAGCATATAATATTTTGTTTATAGGGACCCGGGCACACAAATTACATACGATGCATGCATTGTTTCTAGGAATCAGTTGGAGCTTGTTAGCATGATTTTATGAATAGTATTTATTTGGAAGCACAAGTAGCTTGAGATTACTCGGGTCTTAAAGTTAAAGGAAAGGAATCATTCATTTCCCCTATTAATTTATTCCACTTCCGGTAAAGGGTTACCACCTTGGTATTGACTAGACGCTCATGAATTTACTATTTGCATATCAAACCCAAACCGAAAGTAGGCTAGTTTCAAGAAGATGAAAAGTTTATTACGGATCAATCTCATTTACACGCATATATTTTTCTAGTTTTGGAACCATTTCACGTTTATACAGGGTAATATCTAGTTTTTTACTGATTCCAATATATTGAACGTGGAATCATCCTATTTTTATTATGCAAAAGCAAAAACTTTAAACAATTTTTTAATAAGTAATCATAAGCATATGTAATTTCTTATTCTGAAATATCATGCGAATCTAATTTCTGGTGCACATTCCTCTTTAAAAAAAGTGGTGTTTAAATAGATCCCATTACTAATTAGTAATCGTAAACTTCTTAAGAGATCAGGCGCCATGCGAAGGGTCGACAAACGGAACCCTATTTTGGCGAATCAAGCACCCCTTAAAACGCTTTATTTTCTCGAGTGTTTTCTTCAAGCTGGGAAGTTATGTCGCTGAGTCTTTTTTCTAGTAAGAGTTCCTCCGCTGTCAATATCTCGATCTTGCCTAGCATGAGCTGGTGCGTATCATCGCTTCTATTAGTTGAACTCATAATTTTTTCACTTAGTTAGCTGTGGAATATTGACTGTGCTTTCAAAAACTTTAGAACTTTGATGTCTGAAAAATCGTTAGTTGTTGTTTGTAGCTTGGCTAAACGCGTTTAGAGAAAGATCTATGAGCCATCTGTATTTCCGGTAAGTATAGAATATAGATGTACAAAACGGTTGAATAGTTGCATGTAGGTGAATCTTATCTTATCAAGAACAATCAAATAAAAATGCATTTTTCTATATTTGTGTACTCACTGCTATGCATCATCATGAATCATCAATGTAGCTCCTCATTCGTACATCCACATTGGTTCCTTCATTGCCAATTGTCATCAATCCCAGAAATAAGTATTAATATGAGCAATATATATGTGTATGCTTCACCTATTTATGCAATAAATTCTTGAAGTCAGGCTGTAATGGTACTTTGGTGACATTTGTTTTTATTAAAGCAGTTGAATATTATTGTGATTTTAACAGATAACAATGTGCCGTATTTGACAAATATTTCCGTATTGCAATACTGCATCTATTCCTTATATTTTTCATAATTTTCACATCCTATATAATTGTTGAATCTAGAAAGATGTTCAAAAAATTGAATTACGTTAGTACAATTAGCTTTCATCGTACATCAACTTTCATAACGCCTGCAGCAGCACCACAATTATCTATATATAGAAAGTATTGAATATTGAATTGTTAAACAATATAAATTTTGAAATTCAGAACAATTGAACCTCGAATTCAGTAATTCAAACTTGTTCAAAACCTCATTCCCTTTCTTTGAGCCTCGAGCCTCCACGTTGGGAAGCATTTAATAAAAATTATCCTATTTAGAATTATCAGTGTTCATCGTACCCGTGAAAAAAGGAGATAAAGGCTTTCGTTGCATGCGTCTCAAGGGGGCGAAAGCAAATAGTGCACACAGCTTACTTTCCCAAGCATAAATGCAGCGCAATGGAGTCTTTGTCTTATTGCATGTGAATAGAGTGTATCTACGGTCTTTATAAAAGCCCCAAAGTACTTCCGTAATATTGCTACCATAAACTAAATGACTGACACAATGTTGTTTCGTGATATACATAAATTACATACTATGTATTAGTATGCATTGTTTTGAGGAATCGGATCATTAGATGGAGCCTTTTTAGCATGATTTTATGAAAAGTATTTATTTGGAAGAGCAAGTTATTTTCAATTTTGAGAATACTGGAGTCACAGATTTAAGCGAAAGGAATCATTCATTTCCTCTATTAATTTATTCCACTTCCGGCAAAGGGTTAACATCTTGGTATTGACTTGACGCTCATGAATTTACTATTTGCATATCAACCCCAAACCGAAAGTAGGCTAGCAGTACGTGTTCATTCACAACATGCTGTTTTTTTCTTGGAGTTAACGAGTCATTGTCAAAGTCGCCATCCTGGATGTAGGTGGTTTTGTTGCTTAATGGAGTGTCGTATTCAAGGTGCTTGCCTCCGGCATTGAAAATAGTTTCAGGGATATTTTGTTTTGCGTGGTATGCAATACTAATGATGTCAGAATCGCAAATTCAAAATAACTTTTTCTTATGCCCTGCCGTCCTGTGTTGTCAAAGTGTATCCCCCACGGAAAATCTCCGTCATCCGTAAACAAAACTTCACAGAATCTAATTGACGCGACAACCTCTGACTGTAACTCCTGACTAAAAGCCATCCATTCCCGCCCCCAACAACTTCGAAGTAGGTGACAAGAAAACTAGAGTAAATCGTATTTTGCTTAATTGAATATACACTTATGTAAATGTAATCAAATTAGGAACGAACAGTCTCATTGCTTGCACATTGCATATTTATGGAGCTTCCGGTAGAAGCTGTGTGAAGTAAAGCAGCATTATATGTTTCTGCGCACTTGCATGTGTAGGTTAAGTACGATATGTACACCCACACTGATTCATTTAATTTCATTGTCAATTGTCATCAGCTCAAGAAATGTTAGCAATATCTTTTTACGCAGTTAAGTCCTTCCGATTTGAGCAATATATGTATGTATATTGTACATACATGCATCTACACAAATCCAAATGATAAGTCAAATCCTACTCGACACAATATATACTTACCTAATATCTTGTAACATGCGGTGGTGATGTGATTTTTGTGATTTGAGAGCATTACTGACGAAGAAGTGTCACAATCACAATAACACAATGCACAATATTACATTACATGAGCGTCACGCTTGTTGATTGTTGGGTTGTTCGTTGTAGTAACATGAATTGAGCATTATCCTGCAGTGAAAAACAACACTCCCGTCATTTTTTGCCTTGTGCCTTGTATATTCAGAGGCATCAAGAATATTGTCATCTTGGTTGACAGACATGGCTTGAAGGAGTCGACGTGCATAGATTCTCAAAAGGGATGGGATGTGATGTGAACTGGGGTTAACAACGTTAAAAATTCAGAAACAAAGAATGTCTTCTTTGCTCGTGTAAAGTAGTATCAGTTGCAATTGCATAATCTTATGTTGTTTTTGTATACATATTTCGCAACTATAAAAGACAAAGAATTAATGACATTTATTACTCTTTCATAAGGTGCGTTTTTAACAAAAAATTCGTTGAATTTTATAATTTTATAATGGGCTCTATTCTTCATCCCACTCTAAACCCTCTACCTCAAGCACTCAAGGTAATTCGAATGAATTGAAGCGAGTTATGATATCAGTCAAGTACCCTATGACATCTTCATATTCTGTTCTGGTTTTCCGACTCTAAAACAAAATCCACCCCAAAATTTGAAAGGTAATGTAATATGCAACCCAAACAAAAAAACCTGACAGCAGTTTTAAGCACGTAACATCGCACATCACATTGCATTACATATAACAAGCTTCTTTTTTTTGTTGTAGGAGAGCATTATTTTCTCTGGTGGTATTGTGTGTTTGGCAATGCAACGGTAACATAATGTTCCTTCTGGTTTTAACAAAACTGTACATTAATGGGTGTTCTGGTTTACAGGAGATGAACAATACTATTTTAAGTAGGGATTTCGAGACTACTCTTTTAAAGATAAAATTCTGATAAAAAATGGAATAATGGGATATGCCACGGAGAAGGGAAAAGAATAAGTGCTTTTGAGCTTTTGGGAAGATGTCTTTTTTAGAGTGAACGACGGAAGAAAGAAGTTTATATGCGTCTATGAAATTTGAGCTTTACCTTTCCTCGCATCGCATGCTATACTGCGATGCTATATTGTGCTCTTCCTATTATCTCGGCTAGATTCGTTATTAGTGTGGCGTGGCGTTACATTATTTTTGAGTTTTGTCTTTCGCATTAGTCATGTTTTATATATGTTTGCTCGGCGTTTTAAGTGATATTTTACTAACTATGCACGGAATTTTTAGGATGACTCATGTTGATGTCAGACGCTATAATCTTTAAATATTGTACATAAATTTTCACACTAATTACTCAATTAACATTATCAAAGTGCTTCCAAAAAATTGTTGGTGACACCCACATAAAATATTTTTATGTGGCTAGAAAGCAAACGTAAATAAATTAAAAATTAACTTATGGATGGATATAAAGGATATATGCAGAAGCATATAAGGAAATACCTATATTCTCCTAAAGCCAAACAGAAAAGTCGAACAAAAGTAACATCAAAGCTGGTATTTAGGTTTCTTGTGGTACAGCGGTAAAGGTAAATATGATGATGATGAATCATACTACTAAAGTTTGGACGAAATCATTTCACAGATTTGCCAAGGTAGATATATAATTAGATTTCAGCAGAATCAGCTAATGGACCGTAAATTCTTGATGCATAATGCGCGATGACGCTATATGCTTTCAGCAATGCTCTTTCATCTTTCAAGTTTCTAAGTCGTGCATACGAAAACATTATATATGAACCGATGAACGCATCCAGTTTCGTTTAACCTTCAAAGCCATTTTTGAAGAAAGTGCAAAGTTACTCAAAGAAAATAATGCTACAGTTGAAAAAATGCGGCGTTGCATGTTTTCTGCATATAATCCATTTTTACATTCCACTATGATGTTGTTACATTTTTTCGATACATGGAGACATTACTTTTCTGGTAAATTGTCCATAATCAGGAGTTGTGTAGCTCGTAGCTGCCGCGAATTTCGTAGGGATGATATGATCCAAATACTGTACATTTATGCATATTATATATATATGTAACTTACACATGCGATTATATGATTCTCCTCTCCAATCCATATTATTAAGACGGGAATAAAAAATGAGAAAGTTGAAATAAAAAAACTTATAACAAGAACAAGTGCAATTGTCTCCAGCAATTTACTCGCAATGGGTATCGTTCGTGAGTTGTTGTTTTCAAAGTTGAAAGTGGTCTTGACAGAGAAGCCCATCATGATGATATTGCCTGTTCTTTTGCTCGGCTTGGCTTAGGTACTGGTGCAAATTGGTACGGAAGCAAAAAAAAAAGTTGGATTTGTCAAATATAAAATAACAACTTGTCACTGGCTGAAGATTAATACCCTGATGCCTGTGTGATGCCTGTGATACTTTATGCATATACTTATCACTTATGATATTTCATATTTGTTGTCTTTAGCATACATGATTGATCAAACAAGGAAAAGTCGAAAGTCAACTTCAAACTTCAAACGTGTGTGAGTGAGCATGTTTCATGTTGTGTTTCTTCTTCACAGTGCGAGCCCATTTATTGATCCAAATCGTTGCGTAATAATATAAGGAAGAAATCTATAAACTTATATGATTTGCTTTAGTTAAACAAGTAGGCAAATGTTGTGTAGGGAGGGTGTTGAGCGAACAATATAGTTTGGTAATTTCAAGAACGGAAGCATGACCACGGAATGATATTTGCAAATGAAGCGTCGACAAGCGAACAATGGTACGATAACGACATTCTGTAAAACGCAACGGGTGACGGGAGCGTAGATGATGTGTGTGCTCTACAAATACATTCAAAACTCAAACAATACAGTTTGATTCGGTACCAATACCAATATCGATAGATATTACAATAATATATTTTTATAAGAGAAGAGAAGACGTATACGAGTAGATATTCAATTGGTTTCGTGTATACCTACGTAAATCTCAGTTCCAAACTTGCACTTTTCAATCCCTCATTCCACTCTCTTCATTAATCCACTCTCTACAACTTACCTCCTCAAGTGCTGAACGCTGGTAGCACTTTGCTGATTAGATTTGACCACAAAACATAAGGATAAGAGCGGGTGTGCTGTAGTAATATTCCTACGTGTTTTATAAACTAGTGGTAGTGGTGTTGCTCATGATAAAGCAATAAAAGTAGCAATTTTTTCAGCCCTCAGCAAAATACCAAGAAACGCAATAACATATAAAACATCAACATCGGATCAATTGTGGTGTTGGTGAATACATATAATACTATATGGATGCATAATATTATAGAATCATAAATAAAATATATCACATCAAGCCACTTTTTAGAGAATGAGATGGGGATACGCCAAGCTATTCATATTGATTGCAAATAAAAGTTGGCCTAAAATACAAAGCATGTCGTAATGTAATCAAATGTCTCAAGGTTTTTTGCTATGATCGCTTCTTCTTCTTCTTAAAACGCTTCTTCAGCTTTTGGCACAAAGAAAAAAATTAATACAAAATGCATGACACAAGATCAACGTATATCTGCATCTCTACTCTCTACACGAAGAAAAATAGTAAATAATCCATTCCAAATCCCATCCCATCCCATGTTATTATGGCGTTTGGTATTTGTCAAGAAGTTCCAAGATTGGATTTGGAGAGGAGCCCATTGATATTGATGAGCTGAGGTCAGAAATTTTTCATTAGGACAACGTCAAGCTTGTACTTTGGTAATTTAAACAAGAACACGAACATGAAATTTTATAAGCAAGAGCAAGCCATATATAAGTTTCCAAGTAGTGGAAAATGATATGTACCCACTTTGTTATTTTTGCGAAGGTAATTTTAGTACGGAGGATGATGTCATTTTAGATTGCAGATGCAGAGGACGGGTGACGGGTGGTGTNAAATGATATGTACCCACTTTGTTATTTTTGCGAAGGTAATTTTAGTACGGAGGATGATGTCATTTTAGATTGCAGATGCAGAGGACGGGTGACGGGTGGTGTGGTGTGTGTTATGCTTTTAGTTCTTTGCTGATTGTGATTGTGCTCTACTATAAATTTATTACTTAAAAAAGATGATGCAGCATTGAGCATTCTCATTCCCATATTTATCATCATGAGTCGCTGACTATGTGACTATAAAAACGCTTCTGGATTGTAAAGTCGTCCCTACATGCATCCCCGTATCATTATAATCTTCAGCAGCAGCAGCAGCAGCAACAATTGTAAAAAGTAAAAAGACAAAGGTTGCATAGAATAAACAAAGGAAGAATGTTCACGGTATGCCCAATCTAGCCAAAAATAAGTCCGTCCCATTTTTCGTATTTATTTTTCGCACAACGGGAATTTTACAGTCGACGTATAGCTACAACACAAATTGTTTTCTTAACAGTGTATCGTAAGGCTAGTTCGTCATACTCCAGCGTCCATAAATAAAAATGATCAAAGGTTGAAGGTGGCACCTGTACTTTTACAACAAATAATAAGTATTAAAGATCGCAATCGATATACCACATACATACAATAAAAATGCAGCATCACGAATTCATGACTCAAGTTTTTTTTTCAATGCAAGTTGAAATTGAAATGCAAACTCTCTCAAGAGAACAAATAAAGAAGTATTTTGGTTGTATCCTTTTCATTATTATCCATGTCTAGTTTCTGGTATCTGGCCATGGCCCAGCTTCAGCTGAAAGTATTAATATGTGAAACCACTTAAAGGAAAAAAAGACATGTCACAGGATCATTTCATAATTTGAGAAGAAAATGAATTTTGGGAAAAGTTGGTAGTTGGTAGTTGATGGGAATCATATAATATTATGCATATTCTTACATGATTTTCGCCGAGAGCAAAGTAATATACAAGGTTGCTGAGTCCAGTGGCAGGTGTGTAATAAAAATGCAAATATTTTAAGCAAATATACCGGCATACTATGGACAAGAATATAGAAAAGCGTCGTTTGTAAGTACACTGTGACAGGTTACAAAAAATGTAGAATTATTGGTGCTTTCTTCGTTGTTTTTTTTCATTTGTACCCGTACCGGATTATCAGGTTCTGAAATAATTTTAGTGGATACAAGTAAACAATGTTTTTTTCTCGCAAAAACAATAAATTGCTTTGACGTCGTAGAGAAAATATAAAAAGTCGACAAGAAGTCTAGTTTTTGTAGATCCATCAAACTCCATCCATCCATCAGATAGCATTATAAAGTAATAAGTTATTTTCAGATAAAAATAATTAATTATTATTTTAAAATAATAATATAATGAACAAATACCATATGCGCATATTTAAATCTCACAAGAAGAATTGTGAATATGGAATGGACCAAATGTATATATTTATATGTATTTCTCTCGAGGCTTTAAAAATGGTAAAAGTGAGGAATTTATGAATAAGTATTTTTGTGATGATGATCATCATCATGATGATGTTGATGAGGGTTAAAAGTCGCGAGTCAAATCAAGAATTTAGCCTCCGTCCAAAAGGAAAACAAAAATCATGAATAAATATACAAATGCCAACATCAAACTAACGCGTAGTCCCAGTCCCATAGTCGGCTTCGGCTCCAACTTTTAGTTCTTACTTTTGTAGACATCATTTTATCGTATCACAGAGATGTATACACCAAGTCTAATTCACCGCGAACTAATCATAACGTTTAATCCAAGGCGTATGTAATCATGATAATCGGCAGTCCAACAATTTCTTTCAAGTACGATGGCATTTTGGTACGGTCTACTTGTCCAGAAGAGGATATATAGTCTCATATAGTGAAAATCTCAAAATGCACTTGAAAAATATGCATGGTGCTGTATAAAATATAATGTTTTTTGACTGCGACTGTAATGTAATGATAGCGAGGAAAATACGTAATAGAGCGAGACAATGCACAATGGATTTTATGGAATGGATCTCTCAAAATTATAGAGCTGATGGGGCAGCACCTGTCTTTATACTCCTGTAAATTGTGTGTATCAATCCATAAAATGCTGTTGCAGGAACATACCTTCTCACTTCTCGCTCTTCAGCTTGGGAAACAACTCAAAGACTCAAAAGAAAGAGCTGGTTTAGCTGCTTTATATTGCTATCATTATCATTTATATTCATATAGCTAGAAAATGCCTCAAGGCAGCACACCAAAGTCAACGCCTTTTTGTATAGTCATATCATATATATATTCATATAATATTTATTCACAAGATTGTCGTAAGGTGGTTTGCGGCTCTGGTGTGTTGGTGATGCTGGTGCATATCATCATGCAAAAACTGCATTGGGAAAATTATGACTTTGAGTCTTTTTCGAGTTGGTTGACTTACTAGAATCAACTATGAGAGCATTATGAAATTGTGAATGAGTGCATTGCATCGGACGATGGTTGGGGTTGGCGTATTAAGTTATGGTGGTGCCATTTACATGCTTTGAGGAATGTATGTATAATTCTACAATTTACACTAAAATGCGTACGTTTTATCTTTTCATTTCATAATATTCCTAGAAGTATCCTATTTTTTTATCGCATCCCAGCAGCTTTAAAGTTACGCATTGAATTCACTCCGCCGATCTCAATACTTTCTCATTAATCTTATGTGGCAATCTTTTCAATGACTCCAGAAGAATGTTTAAGCTTGACTTCACTTCAAAAGATATATAATCCCTTAAAGAATGTCGATTGCTGCTTAGAGAGACGAGACGTAAACGAGAGCTTCTATATGGAATCTCACCTCTTCAGACATCAGAAGAGATCTCTCTGTGATCTGGCAACAGATGAAAAGAAAAGGTTGAAAATTTCCAAATGACTTCAATACATATGCTTCTCCGTTATCTCCTCACTCAAATGTCAACAGATAAATCATGGGTTCATTTTCTTTGAGAAAAAATATTTGTTGAGAGTAAACCACTCTAAAAGTATATACAGTTCAGGTAGTCAGTAGTAGTCAAGTCAAAGTCAAGCACTCATATTCCGTTGTATCTTTTCAACGAAGAAGAAGATTATACTCTACGAGTATGAGAATGTAATCACATCACAATCAGCAAGCTGTCAAGCCACAACCGTTTCAAACAACAGATTTCCTTCCTCACGAGCCTCAAATGACAACAGCTTGTGTTTCTTTGGCTTTGGCTGGCCTACACCGGTGCAATTGCCGTATTCGTAGCTAAAAATGAGGTTCTACCACCTTTACAAAATATGATTTACCTGTCGAAAATGTGAATGCTCATTTCAAAATTTCAATGCGCACCTCACAAAAATGTTGTACTTTTGGAGAATATTTTACATTGACTCAAATAATCACTCACTTTTTTTCGCTTCCGGTACACGTTTTTATATACCTATACAAAATTAATCTTTAGCATAACTTAAGCAAACACATGTAAAAATAGTAATCTACAAAATGATCACTTG
The DNA here is from genome assembly GCA_036850725.1 of Orchesella villosa. Classification (NCBI taxonomy): domain Eukaryota; kingdom Metazoa; phylum Arthropoda; class Collembola; order Entomobryomorpha; family Orchesellidae; genus Orchesella; species Orchesella villosa. Next base: position 2,423 of record JAANSM010002664.1, on the reverse strand, counting down.
AACAATCAAACATTGTGTATATGTATGTACCCAAATCTATATGAACTTTACTTTATCACATATTATAAAGCAATAGCCAACATAACAATTTCATTTTATGATTTTACATTATAATAACCAGTACCATTTTGATATGCTCATATGGTCTTTTATATTGCCTCATTCAATAATAAATATTGAGCATAGGGAGAGAGATAAAGACGGAGATAATGTGCAAGTTCAAGTTATTTATTTACACAATGTGCTTTTATACTATAAACTACATATAATTTATGCATATCAACTATAACTATCAACTTTTTCTTATAGACGCTAATTTAATAGGGTTATAGCGAATTTGTCTATGTTGCTGTTTCATTGCAAGTTTTTATTACGCATCTCTTCTAATCTCCTGTTTCATTTTGCTCTCCACAACAATTTTCATTCCATTCCTGCTCTGCCACACAAACCAAATACAAAACTCATAGTCATAATAGTTAATAGTATGAGCACAGGCAACAACCTGAGTGAGACCTAAAAGAGTTGAACTGACTGAATGAGCATTACTTTTTCATCCTGCTAAATCTCGCATGCCAATAATATTATGCTCTTGTATGATAAGTACTACTTGCATAGCACCATAACATAATATATATACAAAATACATAAATGCTGCTATGTAAATTCTGTCTTGAATCAAGCAAGACAGGTCTTTGTATCTACTATAGCGAGAGTGAATACCTAAAGTTCGACTTTGTTTGATGCGAGAACGAGAATGAATCCTTTCGTTTTTATTTTAACGACTTTTTTTCATACTTTTCTACTCACTTTTGATATGACTTCAGGCATTCATTTACCTAATACCACTACTACTACTACCACCGCATGTTTTATAGTGTGTTGTGTGTACATGTTCGTACCTACTGCATCAAGAGAATATAATCATTTGTATACACATTAAGTCAATGCAAAACGAAGTATGCCTCATTTTTCTTCTTGTGATGTGATGTGATATCAAGTTTTGTTAATGTTATGTTGTTTGGCTGATTGTGAGAGAGAGACACTTACTCACCTGAGCTCAGCTTTTCCTTAGAGAATATACAAAAGTATTCCTATTTTTTTTCTAGAGCTAAAGCTAAACCGTGTTGGAAAGATAAAGCTATAATATAATATATTCTTCTGTGATATAAGAGAAGAAGCTGACATGACGCTATTGCTTTTGCTATTATATGCATATTTTAGATACATGCTTAAGATTATGTTTTGAATATATATAGAAAAATGTATTATATTATTGTTCCTTCTTTACTTTACTACCTGTCTCTGCCTCTGCCTGCTCTTGAGTTCTCTAGTATGATAACTGCAAGCTTATTATTAACAACTTTTACGTGCACACATGAACCCTTAGCTGGCTTCCCTCTCGGTTGCTTACAAAATACTCATATATACTTTTTTTCTTCCTTCCATGTTCAACTTATTAAGAATTACAGACAAAGTAACAAACTGCCCGTTGGTGAGCAACTTTCCTGCTATGCTCTCTGCCTCTCTGCTCCCTCGTCTCTTCTCCTGTCCGTCCCATTCCCATTCTCCAAACGGAAAAAACGGAACACAAAGCGTAAAAGAAAGTAAGAGGACATCCTAACACAATCATTATCATCATCATTCATACATATCATGTTAGCATAGACCCTGTGTGTACACCATACCTAATCTCAAAAGTTCCAGGTACGTACATATCGTCACTAGCCTCCACATCCTCGAACGTAACAGCGATAGTTCCTGTGAGCAGTTGGACTCTCTCTGTACCTTCCTACCTTTTGAATTACTATTACTTCTTCACCATCATATCATCATCACTAGCATTTTTGTCTAGCAGAGTTGTTATTATTGCCTTCCCTTCAGATTCAGAACTAACAAGACACACATATATTCAATACCTTATTTTCTCTTATATTAACATTGTAAGCTTGCCACCTTGTATTTTGTATACAAAAGTTTCCCCTCTCGTTTTTATGTATCGTATTCCATTCCACCTAATGTAATCTCATGTGAGCATGATGCATCATATCATATCATCGTAGATGCTACTTGTATATATACATTTTAAGCATAAAAGTACATATATATATACTCTCTAGATATAATGCTGTTTAGCAAGGATCAACTGAAGGAAGCAAGTGGAAACAACAAAAAAAGCAACTCAAACTCAACTGACTGACTTGTTCTCTTGCATCTCCATCTCATGTCGGCTACAAACTACAGACTACAAATGTGAGTACATAACACAACACAAGTCAACAGCAGCAGGCAGCGGACAAGACTTAAGAGAAGCTGATGCCGATACTACTTACTTTTGACTTTCAATCAAACTCTTGATAGCTATTTAGAATACCTAGGCACATCAACTCAACATCATCTTTGCCTTGTGTGTAAATAACATTAGA
>JAANSM010002663.1:0-14482 GCA_036850725.1 Orchesella villosa | reverse complement strand
ATCAGGGATCTTTTCCTTTATACACTCACTCATTACTTCATCGATGTCTTTTATCGTTGCTCCCCACAATCTAAATCTCTCCATCGAACATCCAATCACATCCATCTGGATACTTGCGTTAGCATAGTTTTCTATCAAACACGCGTGCAGTTTGTTACCGTGACACTCTTCTGCACCATGTTGGCACGTGAACTGTTTACACAAATTCAAAAATATAAGATTATTTCATGTGGCAACTCAAGCTCAAGCAATCCTTCCATAATAATATGCAACATGCCGTGGTGTTCATCAGGGAAGCAAAAGGTTAATGTTTTCGAACAATGCTTGAATGTATCTGAAGGAATCTCATTTTGATTCTCTGAAGCTTGTAGCATCAATTCGAAACTGCTCTGAAGTTCTCGCCTCGAGTTACAGTGAATTAAATATTTTGCTGCCTCAAATGAACACACACGAATACGCAAAATATATCGTATTTTCTGTCATAAAAACTCGAAAATGTAATTATTGTAAAATACCTGATAAGTGCCACTCCGCTCAGCCACGTTCCCCTTGCCAAAGGGTCACGAGTCTAACATTCAAATGATTGATATATTTCCTCCAAACAGGGATAAGTTGTTTCAAAATGAAATGTTTACTATCAGGACACAAAATTTCGTAATAAACAGAAACAGTAATTGGAAGCACAATGGCGCTTTGATTATCTCCAATGGAAACGACATTCTGTTCCTCATCTTTCGGACAATTAGAGATCAAATAATAATTAATCCCTAACACGAGGAACGTTAATATGAGTATCACTGATAAAGATTTCAACACAAAAAGGTTTCTTGATGATCTAGAAACTCGTGTTGTTGAGATTCCTGGAACTGGAGTCATCAACCCCGTTGTGCTCAAATCTTGTTTCAACGACATCTTTTAGTAATTTACAACCGGAATTTAATCTCAATATTCACATTATTTAAATGACTAGTTACTCATGTTTACTGATGATTGTTTTGTAAAATAAATTTAACTAATAAATCAGGCCATAATTCTCAATAAAAACTACAATGTTGTTTGTTTGTTGACAGTGTGAATAATTTGTGTGCAAAATAAAAATCAGCTGGAAGTTTGTTGTTTTCTGTAAAAATTGATGCCCCCTGTGAGAGTCGAACTCACGACCCCTGGTTTACGAGACCAGTGCTCTAACCACTGAGCTAAAGGGGCCACGACTACCAATACGTGTATTTTTGCACCACTTCGTTCCTGACTCCGATTTTTTCACATTTACGTATCACGTATCCGATTCTTTCACTTTGCATATGCTGCTACTAGTCCATCCAGTAGAGAAGAAGTGGCATGGCAACGGGAAGATGATTTGAAATGATGTATGAATGATATGATGCAAATAAAAACACCGGATTTGTTTTCAGCTTAAATATATTTGAATAATAATTATGTTTATATAATACAAGAAACATAAATGAGTGTAAAATGCTAATAATAATATTTGTAACATGTTGGTTAGTGATGTGGTGTAATAAAACTGCATATTATATAATACCCCCCATATTTTGTTTGAATATGTGTGATAATACCAACACCACGTTCCAAAAAAAAGATGCAACACACTAGTGTAACAAATGCAAAATGGTCCAAAATGGTTGGTCCATGCAAAATACCAAAAAGTCTTTGTTACAGTTTGTTTTTAGTGTAAAAACCAAAAAAAAATACTGTGTGTAAAGAACGTGAACAAAGATGTTGCCATAGAAACATGATAACAACATTTGTATAATAGTAAATCTATGTTGGTTAATTTTCCTTTCTAACTGATATAAAAAATATACAATAAAAAAACCACTTAATTAAACACTGGTGCTAACTGAAAAAAACAAAACAATTGCGTTTTAATCGCAAAACAGTTTATTAATTAACCTACGTTAAATATAATCGTAGTATAATAACAGTTTCATGCACTTACATTTGCTTAAAGAGTAATTAAACACTAAACGTATTAGCAATATAATAAATTCACGTGATGGTTTCTCTTACAATACAAGTCTTTTAGGCACATTGTAAAAAATTTTTATATGGATACCTCCATTTTTACACGATATTTTTATTTACGGGATATATCAATTATTATATTTTTTTCATATTTAATGAAGGAAAAGTGCAAAGTGCGCAGGTTTACTAATTACCAACGAATTTTTTCGAGTTTCGACTTCTCGATTTGAATTTTTTTTCGACTTCGACTCGTCGATTTCATTAGAAATTTTTTGTTTGGATCTCGTGTTGTTTTTGAAAATTAGTTGAAAATTCGTAAATGATAAATCATCTATGAAAGAAATTAGGGGAAAAACCTGGGAGCATACATTTATGTATACTGGCAGGGAAAAACCGAAAAAGTAGGTAGTATAACGAAAACACGAGTATTAAAATATGCCCAAAAAACAACGTAGTGCGATGGAAATGTTAGAGTAAATAAATGCTGATTCTAAACGTAAAATTTACAGACAACCAAACGTAATGGCTACAAAAAAAACCTTCACCTAAAACTAATAGATGGAATAATAATAATTGATAATATAAAAAAACCCAAAATACCAATAAACGAGTAAATTAATTAATTAAGTAGATTCACACAGGGATGTTAGGATGTGATAATATTTTATATGTTACAAAAAAACAACAACACAAGACCCTCCGTTTTTAACCACAATTTTTAAGCAGATGATTGATTTTTTAGCAAAGATTTTCAATAATCTCTTGTTGATGGACAAGCAAGTTTTTGAATATATCGCTTATATTGAATGCTTGGAAACGAACGCAGAATGAGAGCAGCAGCAGCGTTGGGTGAAACAACAAAAAACCAAGAATGTCAACAACCTACAACAGGTTTATATTATAAATGCTCAATTAAGAATTAACGAAAAGTAGATTTTCAAAAGATTATAAGTATACTTAAAATCTTTTCTTTTTCAGTCCATTTTCGAATTGCCTGGGTAAACAATTAATTGGATGCGACATTAGTTTTTTTATCCTCTAAATAGTCGATTTCGAATAAGGACACACGCAGATGGGCGTTTTCACGCAGCTGGTGGTTATGCATCTTTATCAACGCTTCACCTGCTTCCTCCACCGATGGCAACTGAAGCAACGCCATCTTGCGGTCTTTCCTGTAACAATTCTTTCGTTTAGAATTTTGTTTAAACGGGGTATATGAGTATAGGAAAAAAGCTTGTACTTACGGAAAGAACTTGAATCCCTTGACGTTGAAACCGTTGGCTTTGAAAGCCTCAGAAATCTCATCTTCGTTGACGGAAGCAGGAATATTGGATAGATGAAGCGTGGCAGAGGGGGCATAAATGTTTTGGTAGTTCTTGGAGTCGGGCTTTTTAAACCGGTGCAATGGAGAGTTTGAGTAGTCTTTTGTAAGGCCGGCGTCTGGTTGCCCTTCCTTTGGCATCTGCACATTTCCGTGCTTAGAAATTGTCACACGAATCACCTTACCGTGCAATTTAAGACGATCCAAATACGTCATCGCTACAACAACAACAACAACATATACTTACAATTAAATGTCACCATGACAACCACGGAGAGTATGCGTTAGAAACATACCTAATTGTGCCTGAGTGGGTTCCCTCATCTGGACAAGAGCAGAGTCCTTCTTGTTGAAGAGTATCTTGACGCGTTGCACGTCTCCATAGACGCCTATTTAAAAAGCATGGGTTGTTTTAAAATGAAGTTAAAAGTAATTAGAGAACACATGTAGTTCCGATGGTTATAAGCGTTTTTTGTTAGAAAACCACATATGACAACAACACGAAAAGAGGAACAACAAACACACACAAAACACAAAGCGATAGATTAAGATGGAGTTTATAAAAATATATGTTTGATTGGTTGTGAGTACGTACCGAATAGTGTAAACAGACCATCGGGTGTGATCGACTAGAAGGAGGAAATCAACAAATAAGAAATAATAAATAATATTACAGCCCAAGAACATCACCTTTTATGCACCTACTATACTTTTTTTTAACATCTAACTAGTAGACTAAAAGTCTCTTTAAAAAATTGACGATTTCTCAAAATTGCTTGTAAAAATATGCGTGAGCCCTAAAAACTGTTGATACGTAAAACAAAACTTAGATAAACTAGTAGAAATAAAACGTATATGAGTAACCCAGGAGATAGTAAAGTGATATAAGAGGAGAGTACACGTGAGAGTGTATTTAGAGTAATAATATATGAATGTCCCAAAGAGAAAAAAAACATTGAGCAGAGTGATAAATGAGTAGATGGTGTTATTGTTACCTCCTCAGAGAGGTTAGAAACGAGTAAAACGCATCCTGGAAGTCCAACAGGTCCAACTCCGGGAACAGCTCCATGGTGATGAAATCCATGAAGATGATGGTTCATGGCAGCAGCATGAGCTGCAACAGCAGAGAGATGATGGGGATGATGATGATGATGAGGATGATGTGGGTTATGAGCAGCGGCAGTTGCAGCTGCAAGCGAAGCGTTAGATAAATGTGGCAAGTGGTGTTGGTGCAATGCTGCAGCTAAATGGTGCTGGTTACCAGGGTGCAGACCTGCAGCCGCTGCAGCTGCTGCTGCTGCCGATGCTAATGCTGCTTGTGGATTTCCTGATCCAGATCCACCTGAACCATTTGATAACCCAGATGTAAGCCCTGCGATCGTTGCAGCGTTTGTTGCTAAACTTGATAGACCTGTTAACGGAGATAATCCCATTCCTGCTAATGTTGCCGCTGCTGCTGCTGCAGCCGCTGAGGAGTGGTGGTTACCTCCAGTTTGTAGGGATAACGGAGTTGAACCACCTGGCGTTGTCGATGATGAGTTTACTCCGCTGTTGTGGGGTCCTGATGGGGTTGCCGCTAAATCAATAGCGATATCACATTAGCTAAGCTTGGGGGGATTTTGCATTTATACGTTTTTACGTTTACTTACTTGTAGGAAGAGTCGGGTTCGTGTAGTCACGAGATTTGTCATTGTTGTACCGCACATTCAGGCTTGCCAGCTTGCTGTACTCAATTCGCAGAGTGCAACAACCGTTGTATATGTTCTGGCCATCCAGGCTCTACATCATATTTTTTTGTTACATTACTCATTGGTTGTCATGGGGATGAAATTTACCAAATAGTTGCCATGGCAACGAAATCTCCATTTCGTTTCCGTGGTAACGAAATAAGTGGTATGATAACTTACGAGTTTAGCAGCCTGAGCCATGACGACATCTGGGTACTGAATGAGAGCCTGGAAGAATCCATTTTTAGTGAAGGTGACGATTCTGAGAACCTTTCCAACACGTGAGAATATTTGATATAAGACGTCCAATGTAACGGGGTAAACCATCTGCTCGATAATAACCCGTAAAACTGTGTTTGGACCCCCCTGTGTATCGTTCGTTCCCACCAACGCTTGCGCTGCTTGGAGCGCCGCCTATTAGAAATATTTTACTTTACAATTCTGCTTCCAATAGGGAAATGGTGAATAGTGAATAAGTAAAAAAAAGAATCAAACCTGAGCAGCAGAGTTGGCGTTCGAATGTGATTGATCAGTTTTGAGTTCCTTGTGAGTGGAGTACTGAACATAAACTGATCTTCCTCTAAGTTGTGCAACGCAGTTGGTGAAATAGCTAACCATGGCAATGGCAGCAGATTCGTCCGCAAGTTCTAAGAAGGCTTGATTTTTCCCTTTCAAAACGAGAACGTTAGAAACTCTTCCAAAAGGAATTCCAAGATGAACAATTTCAGTTTCGCTGACGTCACTAGGAATATTCCTGATATGAACGACCTTGCTAGGTTTGGTGCAATTCTGTGGAACTGCTGAAGCAGTGTGCTCCCCATTCACATCCCCATTTGTCCCGTTGTCGTAATACTCAGCCAATTCATTTGTCGTCTCCATATTCTCATGCCCGTTTGTTGTCAGCTTTACTTTCTTTGCCTCGTTATTATTCTCACCGTTGCTACCGTTATTATTACTCACTCCAATCTCCTGTTCAGCATCCACACTCGTCACCTCCTCCATCTTCTAAACAATCAAAATTATTTTATACATCAACAGGTGTGTCCTACATCTATTTTACTTCATATGGATGAAATCATTATCGATCTGTTTCCCCAACGCAACAGTTAACACACTATTCGGATCCTTTTCGGAAACACCCGGGCTCGGACATACTCGGTAACACACATACAACTAGCTTGTTGCATACCAACAATACTATTTGACATACCACTACCATTTATTACCTTTATTTATCAACAGATTTTACAAATCACACCCCTCATCACCAACCTTTTACCTTTATTCGTCACCATGAAAACTAACTATTTTTCACCGTTACATGAACTCATGCTAAATGGATGCCCGTACAAAATGTGTTAAAAATAATTTTTATTGTTTGAAAAAAATTACCGCAAATATTTAAATACGGTAATATTCAAACCCCCCCTCAATACTATTTGACATACCACTACCATTTATTACCTTTATTTATCAACAGATTTTACAAATCACACCCCTCATCACCAACCTTTTACCTTTATTCGTCACCATGATAACTATTTTTCACCGTTACATGAACTCATGCTAAATGGATGCCCGTATCAAATGTGTTAAAAATTGTTTGAAAAAAATTACCGCAAATATTTAAATACGGTTGAGGGTAAATTCGAAAACCCCCCGCCTTGTTAAAAATGCTTAAACCATATGGTAATAAAATGCACTGAAAAATGTTTGAAATAATATGATTCTTACATGTATGTTTTGGTTGTTGTTGTGTGCTAATAGGGTAAGTGTTGTAGGAATAATGATTCCGTTAATAATATTGGTCCCGTTAAAATGTTCCCGTTTCCGTTTAACACCAGAATGTTCGATAATAATATTATCGTTATTAGAAATGTTCGAGTTATTGACGCACTGTTGCTGATTAAACTCCTGTTTGATAATGATTGGTGGTGGAGGAGGAGTACCAACGCTATAGGTTTCACCAGCGCTGGACGCTGCGGCTCCTGATGATGCGTGCACTACTCCGTCTTCTTCTAGAGATCCTCCGACGACACCGACTGGTCTCTTCATTTAGTTTCTTTTTTTAACAATCCGGGATACTCGGGGCTCATGCTCGATTCGGGTTTTTTATAAATCACCACACTTGATTATTATTAACTTTACTAAACAAACTATTAACAACAAATGTCAACTTTTTCTAAGTCGGCATATCTACACTGTTATATATTATAATGAATACTATAAAAAAAATTCTTTTACAAACGCTACGTACACACAAGTTCAATATCCATACAAATTATCTACCTTTGTAGAGGAAGGGACACAAAAAAAATTATGGCTTGGCTTGCTTCTTTCTTTCTTTTTTAATCGCTTTCTTTTAACTATACACTTTTGTTACATACGTACGGACTCAAAATACATTGACTGGATACGTACACACACATCTGCTTCATACATATTATACACCTACCTATACAACATCTACATTTATTATTACACACTTCTCTGTACAGACTTCACTCTGTCCATCACTTTATATGCGATTGGGCTTTATTTCACCCTTTTCAACTACTTACCAAGATATTTTTAAACACATCAATTTTACATCATACCTTTCTTGTTCTGGTGCAGTAAAATATTCTTTCACTAGGTTTGAAAACCAGGTTTCACCTTGTCAACCAAATCGGATTAGTACCCCCTTCAATTATACATATACTTCTCACATTTTCGTGTACACTTGCTTTTACTAAATTCTTTTGCGTGTTAAGACCTGAGTACCTTGATTTTTCAAATCTCAAAACAAATAGCAGGTCCTTGAAATGTAAATTAAGCAACTTTGTTGTACCATTTCCATAAATAATCATAATTATATGTAAATTCTGTTTACTTACGCATATGCATAGGGACAAATAAATGTCGGTGATTCATTATATCAAATATTAATTTTTGATTTTAAGATATTATTGGAATGTATTGGAAAGTATATTTTGGCTAATATGAAGTGCCTCCGCAGACGTTTCCATGTGACATCTTTATATGCCTTCGTCCATCAATGACCCTGTTGACTTTGCGTAATGACACAGTTGTGTGATAGTAGTTTGACTGCGCTTACATTTTATTGCTCATATAGGTCAATTTTTTTTAGAAAAATGACACTTAGAAGAATTCTAAAGGCCAAAGTCTATGCTTAGGTATGCTTGAAATATTTCGTGGGTTTATTCATGATTTACTAATTGCGTAAATTAGTCATAATATAAACTATGGAAATTAAGTTTGTATTAATTTAATGGATTTTAGTTCGGAGCAATCAATTAGCTACATTATAGCATTGAAAGACAAATGTCTGAGGAATCGCAGCTGAATTCTTGCAAAAAAGTTGTTTCCAGGAAACACTTTCTTTTTACATCGCACAGTTAACTAATGCTATCGTAAATTATAATTAATGTTAAAATGTTAAAAACAACAGCGGAAAAAAATCCAGCCATAAATTGGAGGATTCAAGGTTTACTCTTCTAGATTCTAGATATACATAAACATTTAATTGGTTAACGGACTAGATTATCGTTTTTCCAAACTTTACGTTTTGAAATATAAAAAATGATTTTTGGGTTACAATAACTGCATTTAGTGGTGGCTATCGTAGGATTTTCAGACGCCGTAAACTACAGTAATTGAGTCAGAAAAATTATTAGGATGGTTCAAAGCAATGTACACATTTTACTATTATCCAGCAATTCCAGTTTTCAAGTATTAAATTCCGGTATATATGGAAGATATTTCAAAACTCTATGCTCCCATGAAGCCAAATGCTTTAAAGTGTGATTAAGTTTTATTTTGTCTAGTACGTTAAAATTTGGTGTAATAATTGGGGAGAAATTCGGTATGAATAATATAGTATGAATGAGTGTTGTGCCATATAAAAAAGCGCCTTTAAAGCAAAGAATGTTCACGGTATACAGAATTCTTTAAAAAATAAGCCCCTCGATTATTTTATTTACCAATATTAAAGTTAGCTACGTCAACGTGCAGCCAATCAAAACATTTCATACGCCACAGAGTCTACTCATAATAAAATGAAAAATATTTTTCTCGTGTATATTGGACGCTGTAGTATTAACTAAAAAGTTTGTAACTATAAGTGTACTGTAAAATTACCAAATAGCCTCCAATATAAATGTGAGTGACTTATTTTAGTGTAGATTGTGTAGTGTTAAGATAATTCCTTTGTTTAGTGTCGTTATGTAGTGATGGTGTGTATGTAAAAAGCTAGTATACGAAATATGTGTATTTAATATTGAGTGTATATAGGGTTTTGTTTGTTTAGAAATAAAGCTGGTATATAGTAATTGTAATAAGGATATGTACCTAGGTTAGTGTTATTCCCATGATGCATGATATGAAAAAGGTAGTAGAATCGGATGGAGATATCCGTAACGTATCCGTTGGTAAGGCAATTGTGTATATATATTTTTTTGACAGGAGAAGCATGAGATGATAGGGTAGAAGTATATGTACCAGAAACACTAGTTTTGGTAATATGGTTTGTAGAGTTGAGTGTTAATCTTGGTTCTTGTCTCGTGAACAAACGGAGCAAAGCAAACGGTTATACAGGATCATGTAAAAGTAGTTGTTCATCATCGTGAGATTTTGTAGAGATTCTTGAAAAAAAGTTCAATAGCAGCTTGTTGCTCATCATCATCATGAATATTATGAACCACACCATCTAGTTACCAATTCATGATACACACGCATGCTTTCTTTGTCTTCATGATCAATCTTTATTTATCATGTTTTCTTTTTTTAGGTACTTTACACTCGAGTCATAATTCTTCGCAATTAAATTATACTTGTATTCACAATCATACACAAAAATTCATTGAAGACCATTTGTCAAAAATCATTAGTTAGTTCACTATAAAAAACATACAAAATTAGTATCACGACGACGGAGACGAACGTATAAATAATTATTAGTTACATGACAAGACGAAATATGTTTGGATAAAATCGTTATTAATCTCAAATATTCTCAGCTAAATACTGTGTTTGTCTGTTATTTGAGTTTCCACCGCTACCAGCTCGGGTGGTAACGTTGCTAGGTAACACGTTATTATTGTTGCAGAATAGGTTCTTCGACCACGTTTCACTCAGCTTGAAAACCCCGATAACACCATCCACGCTGTTTCTATGGGAATAAGGGATGAAAAAATAAATAAAAAAAACAAAGAGGATTCGTTGCTATTGGACGAATGTATTGGCAAAGGAGTTAAAATTCGAGAAAGGTGAGTCCCCCGGTTGATCTAGTCATGATATTGTCAGTAGATCCTCCAAAATGAGTATTTGAAGCGTGTAGATAAGAGCCACCAACGCCCCTGCTCTCAACATGTGGCATGTAAACTTTTCTTCTTAGTTTTGGACTTGAGCTTGGGCTCACGCTGCTGCTGTTTAATCTAGAGTTTGAAGAGAGTAGCGACGAGTATGATCTGTCGCGAGGGGACGATACTGTACCGTGCTGTTGCTGGTAGTCTCGGTACTGCACCAGCAGCGAAAACAATCGCTCGTTTATCTGACCACAACTACACCCATTTTCACACTTAATATCATATCAATTTTTTCATCACCATACCAACGTTACAAGCAGCATCAAGCTAAATCAAAATACTCATTACTCTCAAGCTGAAAATACTCAATATTCATAGCAACGTGCTAAAATCATACAGAAATGGTTTTGTTGTAAATGTTTCATACCATTTCTCAAACATAACAGCCAAACAAATTACCAATAGCAACGTAAAAAAAATAAATATGCTCAAAAATATTCTTCATAAAAAAAACTAACCCAATGGCGTTGTTTCCAGTGCCAGTTCCTCCAAAAAAGACGTACTTATCGTTGGTGTTGACGCACTCCAATCCCAGGTTATTTTCAAACCTGGCAATTTCCTTAAACTCCCTACTAGAATCCCAAATTTTGAGACTGCCATCCCTCGAAGAAGAGATAACATATTCATGATCAGTTTGAGAGGATGGTACATTAGCCAACCCAGTGATCCACCCAGAATGTGCCATATTAACAGTTCCAACAATTTTAGAATTCTCCAGATCCCATTTTTTAATACACATGTCCCTAGAGCCAGAGTATAGCGTCCCATTCCGTTTATTGCCAAGGAGAAGGCACTCTATGCCATCATAATGAGGTGGGTTGAGGTTTCTTGACGCAGTTTATTTGATCAGGTGGAGTGTTTGGGTTGTATTCGTAAACTTTTATTGAATGGTCTTTTGAACCTGTTATCATCCAATCTTTACCGTGTAAACCTGATTCACAACCAGTTATGCACATTACTGATGAATTGTGCTTTCCGTATAATGTTCCTAGAGGTTGCAGTTTTCGAATGTCCCAGATTCTGATTCGTTCACCGAAACTTGTGAAAAAGTAATTACGCACTGCTTGGATTGAGTGCACTTGCTTTTCCCCGGACGGAAGGTCGTTCACGCGGGGGAGAGTTGCTGAGTGAAGTGATGGGATTGGTGGTTGCGATTGCAGTGGCCCGATCCACTCGCCTCCAGAGGAACTATTGTATTTTTTTAATCGTTATTACATTGTTGCCGTGGGGATAATTTTTTTACGCTTCAGTAACTTACAAAATTCATTTGTAAACGGTTACTTACCTAAAAGACTTGACTGGCTCGTTGGTTCTTGTGTCAAAAATTTTAATTTGATAGCTGGAACCTGTCATGATTAGGTTTGATTCAGGAACGTGACAGACACAGGAAACGTTATGGGGATGTCCCTCGTAGCAACCAACCTCTTTGCTCGTTTCCAGGTCCCAAACTCGACATTGTTGCGTCCTTAGACCCGGATACAACCAACTCGTTTGTTGAACTCAAACATAACACTGGTTTTGAATGACCCTCAAGGAAACTTGACAGGTTCAACCACGCGTTTCCACGTGGAGACTACAACAACAACAGCAACAAATATTTAATTTTTTATCTCCATGGTTACCATTTTAATTCAAAAAACGTATTATTTCAATAATTGTGACAAGTATGTGTGTCTCCGATAAAAAACTAAAACTGACCCTGACGTTTCCAGGCCCTCTGATTGAGCGAGTAGTCCTCTCAACATCTGAAATTTCACTGACGCTCCTCTGAAGCGCAGTCTTGTTAGTAATATTAGTGTCAGCGTCATTAGTTCCCTCACTGTAAAGAGATTAATATTAAATAAGTTATAATTGGCATTTTAAATAAGTTAATAATGTTTAATATATGTAACTCACATGACGTAAGTGTTATTTAAAACATTAGAATCAATAACGGAGTAAGTATCTTGTCTAGTCAATGCAGGTTTAGTTTTATTTCTAGTAGTTTGTGAAGATCCACCAGCAGAAGCCGACCTCATACTCTGTGTTAACCTTGTGTTTCTTGTAAACCTATTATTAATTGGTATATTAGTTGGAGGTTGCTGGTCGCATAGCATCTCCAAACTCTCAACTGAACCAAGTAACTCTTGAGTCGTTGCTGTTAGTCTTCTTCTCGCTTTTGGTGCCGATGATGGAGGTGGTGGTGGTGGTGCCGACATTNCTCTTGAGTCGTTGCTGTTAGTCTTCTTCTCGCTTTTGGTGCCGATGATGGAGGTGGTGGTGGTGGTGCCGACATTCCAGGTAATGCTGGTGGAGGCATCAGCATGTGCTCGATTCTACGCTGCTGCTCGTTTTCTGCCTCTGATGACGACTTACGCATATACAAATGGTGTAATAAATCTCGTAACGTTTCTACCTCACGTTGTAACTATCGAAAAGAAATACGGAATTAATACATCAGTTATTCAAACGCTTAACATAACATTTCGTTACCATGACACGAAAATGTAATATACTTCCTAAAAAATCAATAAAATAATTGTCCTGGAAACCCAGAAAGAAACTCACGTGCTTGTTGACCTCCTCGGTCTCGTGAACCCTGCCCTCCAACATCCCAACGCTAGCTCATGCTCTCAACGTTCTGCTCAAAAAGTTTCTCAACAACGTAAGAATAATCCAGATTGGAGAGATGCTCAACGACGACACTCCTCCTGGTGGAATCCTTCTCTTCCCCCCGATCATTAGAGCAAACAATTTCCTCCTGAATAGCTTTGATCTTATCCTCAACAAGAGCCAAGTTACTCTGAATTGAATCGAGATTATCAATATCCGTCTCGTTACTGAGCATCCCATTCAACTCACTCCTCCTCTGAATCAACCCAACCATATCTTTCTCCAAACTAGCAACGCTACACCTAGAGTTAGCCTCCTTCTTCATAGAATTCTGTATCCTGGACCAAGCCTGTTTCCCTTTAACAGGACTAGAAGTTTTGACCTTGCTATTAAACCGATTCTTCTTCAGCATCTCAACCTCCTGGAGTTTCCTCTTCAAAACAGCATCCTTCAGTTTACTATCAGACTCCAACTTCCTAACCTTAAACTCCTGCTTCCTTGTCTCCTTCTTCAGTTGAGTAATCTCCCTGGCCCGTTGTTTCTCAACCTCCCTGTGCCTCAAATTCTCGTTCTTGACCTGATGAATCAATCTTAACCTTCATTTTCTTCATTTCCTCAATCTCCCGTTTGTACTTGTCAATCTGAGCCTCGTAACAACTCTGATCCCTGATCAATTTAGCATGTTCCTTTTTAGCACTGTTCCACCTCTTCAACTCAGCTTGATACTCCCGTATCTTGATCTCATACTCTTGGTTCTTCTCCTTAGCAGCGCTCCCAGTCTTCTTTTTCATAACAGCATCCCGCTCCTCCTCAGTAGAGCGTATCTTGTTAATCAACTGCC
Organism: Orchesella villosa; assembly: GCA_036850725.1. Classification (NCBI taxonomy): domain Eukaryota; kingdom Metazoa; phylum Arthropoda; class Collembola; order Entomobryomorpha; family Orchesellidae; genus Orchesella; species Orchesella villosa. The sequence continues at coordinate 649 of JAANSM010002663.1, read as the reverse complement.
CCAACTTCTCCTCATACTTATTCTTCATGCTCTCCATCCGAAGCTGACTGTTCTCCAGCTCCTCAATCAACCGCTGTTTAGTGCTAATCTCCTGGTTCAAACTAGCCAGTTCAGTATAGTTATTGGTATTCCCATCCCGTTCACTCGAACTAGAATCATCCTCATCCTCACTAGACTCCTCATCCTCCGATTTAACAACCTTCCTCTTCACCTCAACAACGTGTTTCTGCTCACTAACCTCCTCTTTAGCTTTAGTCAACAAGCAAGTAACATCCTCGTTGATGCTCACGCTCATCGAAACATTCCCAGTACCCGACTCCCTCGGACTAGCAAGATTCTTTATTATCTGGCGTTGTTTAGACCTAAGTTTCTCGCACTCGCTCTCGCTCTCATACAATTTAGCCCTAAGATCCTCAATCTCATGGAGGTACTTGCTAACTAGGTTGGTCAAATCGCAACTGGGATCATCAGTTATCGTAACAGCCTGCAACCTAGCGATCTGGCTCAGCAGTTTATCAATGGTATCCTGTTTGCTCTTCAGTTTACTCTTCAAAGTTTCAACCTCAGCAAGAAGCATGATATTCTCAGCATTGACATCGAGCTCCAGCTCATGCTCAGGCTTCCTAGACCCCCGTTTATACTCCATCAA
>JAANSM010002662.1:0-14484 GCA_036850725.1 Orchesella villosa | reverse complement strand
TTTAGCTGTTAGCAGAAGAAGAGAAAAAGATCTCTGAATTCATGCCTGCCTGTACTCTGTAGTGCTTTTTATTCTCGAAGATTCACATGGTTTCTAGTAAACTCGGCCAAATGAACGTGTATGCAAAAGTGTAACACGGAAAACTTCCCATTGACTCTAGGAACAACCACATTGCAAGCGAAATGCATGTTGAGTAAGTGAGTTTCAAGTTTTGCTGAATCACAAAATTAATTTTTCGAACTCTTAACTTTTTACTGAATAATACGCCTTTCCAGTTAGGTTTGTGGCTTTATGAGACTGATTGCATAAATTAATTTAATTTACAGAACAGTTCCATTGCCTATCGCAATCGAATATTGACTACGCTAGCCATTGCACTAATAACTGATAACAAAAAATTTGTAACGATTTCCAACTTCCTGAAGTATTTCATAAACCATACACCCTTCTTTCTTGGCGAAGCAGCAACGGACATTGTAATTCGGATTCAAATATCATTAATACTCATTTTAATCCTAATTTTAAAAAAATACACTTTCCGAATATTAGCGTTAGTACCAATAACCAACACATAATATTCCTAACTACTCCAGCCAGCAGTCAGCTGACATCCAACTATTGTAGTATTATTTGTGCACGGGTAATTTAGTTGAAGCAATAGCTTTTTGGAAATGGCTAAATGGGGCGAAGGTGATCCTAGGTGGATTGTTGAAGAGAGACCAGATGCAACTAACGTGAATAATTGGCATTGGACGGAGAAGAATGCTTGCCAGTGGTCGAAAGAAAAGTTAAAGGAGCTGCTTGTCGGCTTAAAGCTAGATAATAAAGTCGGTAAGGCCATTGGAAATTCGCATATTTTTTAAAAGACTAAAAACTAATCACAAAAATGTGTCCTATATTATATTTTCTATATCAATATGTACTATAGCTATACGATATGATATTATACATTGCATGATGGGATTGATTTACTTCTGTTTTACTTGTGTTGCAGGAAAGTGCAAAGTAACAGAATTATCAAAATCCGACGGTGATGCTTCAGCTAATAACAGAAAGGCAAAAATAATAGTTTTCTACGAATGGGAGCTACGCATGAAGTGGAAGGCTAAAGTCCCAGGTGAAGACGAAAGTATTGAAGGAACTATAGAAATACCCAATTTAAGTGATGAAAATACGGTGGATGATCTCGATGTGAGTTAACTCAAAGGTCTAGGACATACGATACTATGGATAATTAAAAGGAATGAATATGTTAGTAATAGTAATCAAGATTTTCTCTTGGATTCTAGATTCAGTTCCTTACTGAAGCTACTTCGAAAGCTGCCCAACTTATGAAGGAAGCATTACGGGCCGACGGAACACCGGTTGTAAAGGCTGCACTTCAAAACTATATTGACGCCTTAAAAAGAGGTAAATTAAATGTTTTGCTTAGGGTTAAAGTTATGTTAATGGACTAGTTTCCTTATTCTTGCTACATCTTTGCTTTCACTGTTTCCCGTTGCAGAGTTCACCCAAGGAATGATTCTACCAAGCAAAGAACAAGTTACTTCATCTGTGAATAAGTTATCCGATTTGCGACTAGATTCGGTGAAGGTATGAATCAAGTAATTGTACTTCCTTTGAACGTTTTCTTCCATTTGTTTCCAACCCATGTTTTTGCATAACTATCTAATAAATAAAACTTGAATTGAAATTATGTTCAGGACACTGGGAAGAATGGGCTGACAACAGGAGGGAAGAACAGCGGTGTAAAACTTGATTTATGTAATTTGAAATCTAGTACTTCTATGAAATGTACAGCGATTGAAGCATTTAACGCACTTACTAGACCGGAGGTTTGCCTTATTCCATTCGTATTGTTAGTACTGCTTATTATTAATTATCAATTTGTAAAATGCGAGTTTTGTAACCTTAATTTTAGATGTTTGCTGCATTCACGAATGGCTCTGGACGAATTGAACCAAAGGTTGGTGGAACCTTTGAGATGTTTGGAGGCAACGTACACGGAAAAATTCTTGATTTGGTACGCTACGTTTACTTGTACTTTATACGCTTCCTTTTATATTATATTCACAATGGCGAATCATGATGATAAACCTCAATTCATAATGATTGATTGTGTAGAAAGAACCTACGGTATTAGTGCAGGAATGGCGTTTAAAGGAATGGCCGGATGGTCATTTTTCAAAAGTTGCATTCACTATTTTGGAAAAGGACGACTCCACTGACATTACGATTGAACAAACAGGAATACCTAAATCGTAAGCAATGCCCATCATCCTAATCTTCTTACAAGCTTGTAACAAGCATAAGAATTTTCAACTGTGTCAGTTAGTATGAATGTATAGCAATTCTGATTGATATGGTTTTAGGGCTTTGGAGAAAACAAAAGAAGGCTGGGAACGATATTATTGGGATGCAATGAAAAGAACATTCGGTTTCGGCTCATTTATTATTTGAACAACAGTGCGGTAGGAGAAGAAAATGATTATCTTTGTCAAAATCTTGTTAAGAAGTGATCGTCTTCTTTAGAATTGAATAAGATGGAATAATTATTCGTTTCTTACTACACTTACCCACAACAAACTTTTGACTCGCTTCTTGTATCAGTGTTCTTTATTTTGCAATTGCAAGCATAAGTTTATGCGTCTCTCTTAATTTACTGCGAAGGAAATTAACTAAATCGATATGGCAAAATGAGAATGCATACGTGAATAGTATACCAGTTTACGACATGGAATATGAATTGACATTCAACATTGGAAATAGTTTGCTATTTGTTTTACCACCACACCACAAGAAGTGGAAGTTCATTAATTTGTCATTCACTGAATCCAATTTTTCATGCTGGTTTAACTAACTTCCCAAAAAACGATTGCAAATAGCAGAATAACAAGTTTTTATAGTGTATTTAGTATTTGCAGATTGAATTTATTCTCTTATGAATTATGGCTGTGAAGCCAACACATTAAAAAAGTGGTATATTTCATCACTATCATACATCGCTACTTGCGTCTTACATACTTTACACATTACTGGATTAAAGACGTCTGTGCTAGAACAGGGTGTGAAACCTGGAATCTCCGTGCCCTTCTTCCGTTTTCTATACTTCTTTGGTGGCTTTTCTGGGACTGTTAGTGTTTCATTTGTATTTATTAGGCAATTCATAACAAACATAGCTCTGTACTGACCCACGTAAACTTCGTGCCTTTGACAATCGTGGCAGACAGTAGTGAAACACGCAGGGCAATTCAGTATAGCGTCCGTAGTGGGTAATTGAATTTCTGTATTAGGGTTGCTGGAATTTTCATTGACTTTGCCAACAACCAGTTTAGAACTACCACTTGGACTTGGGTTGTGGTTTGAATTTTTGGTTGATGACGAAGCATTGTTGTTTTGCCCGTAAGATTTTCGTCGCTGATTATCAATCCATGCTTGATCTTTAGCGTCCGAAGATGGATCGTAAAATAGTTCTTCGTCGGTCATAAAGCGTCGTCTGTCCTCCTTTTTCTGCTTCTTCTCACTATTTTCTTCTCCGTCACTTTCATCGCTATCGAAATACAGTTCGTCGTACATTTCTTTAGCTTTCTTTTCAGTTCCTTTTATTTGCAAATTCTCAACGTCAGCCGTAGTATCAGAAGATAAAGATGTTTCCATTGCTGACGGTGACGGCTCGCCAACTGCTACTGGAGAGGGGCTAGGCAAAGCGAACTTAACAGATTTCGTTTCATCAGTTTTTGATTCACGTGAATGCGAGCGCCTTCTTTTCAGACAACTTTTTTTACTTATTAAACCAGAAGATGAGGATGAGCCAGGAATAGGAGAAGCACGGGGTGATTTATTCAGCGAGTTGGTCGATGATGATCGACTTAAGGATTTTTGATGTTCCATACCACCCTGAGTTTCTACTTCGAAAGCTCGGCGATCAAGTTCTGCTTCCATCTCAGCTTCGAAATCTTGAATGTTGCGTTGATTTTTTGGAAGGCGGTGTGTGAAGCTCGAACATTTTTAGCAGCCTTTTATTCTCATAACGCTCCTCTTCATCACTGTCAAATTGCATGAATAGTAAAGTTTAAAATGGTTAGAACATTATTAATGACATTCTTTCAGTTTTCCCAAGTGCAATTAATAACTAATTGCTAGCTGGTAGAATAAAAGTATTTTATTTTCCAATCTTGTTAATACCTATCCATTTCATACGCCATCCCACCATCTTCCTGCTCTGAGTCGGAGCTTCCAAAATCGAGGTAGTCCATCGTAGATTTGAGGAATGTCCAAGTTGGAATCTGAGTTAAAAATACAAAATAACGAAAACTTGATTACAAAATACCAACAAACTTCATAGAAAAATCAGGACACACCACATTCCAAAATAGTTCCAATACCGCCGTGTGTTCAATTGTCAATACCTTAATTCTTCCTTTCTTTAAATCAAAGTGTGAATTGTCAAGCCGGAGAAGTGATTTCAGTCACGATTGTAATGAAACCTTTTCACTTTTAGGGCTGCGACCAACGCGTTCAACTTTGTATGCACAATATGCACTCTAAAAAACAATTTCACGTGAACTGTGTCTGATCTGACTGACAATCTGTCACCAGTCACCTAAAACGTAGTGTCAAGTAAACTGTAAGCTTTAATTTGAAAACTTATTAAGACATCTTCCGAATTTAATTTTCAACTTTTAAGCTACTATGAAAAGCTACCACCATGAAAATACTACAAAGAACCAAAAATCTCTTACATGTATGACACATGATCTAAATGTATGTAAGAACGTAAATAAAAGTGTTTATGCTTCGCCCTGCGATATGAGTGTACATCAACATAATCCCCTATCAGTATCAGTTTGCCCCAGCCCCAACCACAACCAGTCATTATGTAATATTATATTTTATGCAATTTGATACTTCTGTATTACTTCAAGTCTATTCAAAATGATTATAAATAAATTAATTATTATCAAAATCTATCATTTGTACCATTATCTTGCAGAATAAACCAGCATCAGCATCGATAACTCTAGAAAAGGAATATTTCGAGTATTAAACCCTAAAATAAACACCTCACAACACAAAAGAAAGTTTGCTGTACAGAAACAGATTTATTCAACAAATATTAGCTAATTAATTACTAACGGTGGTATAACGAAGTAAAACTAAAAGGTGATATCTTAACGTAGTTGAAAAGGATAAAAGAAATAAATAATTTGATAACCCAATCCACAATTCACCGGATCTTGATTTCCTATCAATAATCGAAATAGAAATCTGGGGTAACGTGAGACTTTGCATTATTCTATTCACTTATCAACTGCTATTAGTATAATAATTTTTAAATTATTTCTCAAATGTACGACATTAACTTTCCTACTCCTTCTTGGGTCTGTGACGCTCCCGGATTTTCTCCAGTAAGCGTTTTCCAGCTTTTGAACTGCTATCTTCCTTTTTCAATTCCCTATCTGTTTTGATTTTACTTTTGTAATTTTCAGCCCATTTCTTTAACTCGTGCTGAACATCCTCGGACTTGAGAGTTCTCTCAAAAGAATCTGTTCTTTCATTTCTGGATGGTGGTGATATAGGATCTGCATCCTCTTCACTAAAATCGAAATCAAAATCCAATGGTTTTGCAACTGGTTCTTTCCCATCGTTTTTCTGCTTCAAAGTTGCAAATTTGTTCTTGAAGTATCGCCAAGCTGCTCTCTGTTATATCGTTAATGCAGACAAACGGATTAATTCATTTATGTGTAATAGTATTTCGTGTCTCATGTCACAGTCACACCGAAGAATAAAAACGGAATTTTACTGTGAGCACATACCATTATTAAAAAGGCAAACATTTTTACAATTAACATCCCAATAAATTTTACTAGTATCCATCCAAAATCGACAGCGTTTGGTCCCTCTTTACCCCACTTGGTGTTGCCCATTTCATCCGATTATACCTTCGTCCAGTCCAGTTCCAACTTCTTTACGTTTACTGTATAACTGACTTTGACTCGGTTTCACTACAGCGCTTTAACGTGCTTTAACTATTGAACCCTGTGTCTGTGTTATAGTTATTTTTTCATTGTAAACGGCAGTAAGACTAACTACGAAATATATATTGTATTGCGGTGAGGTGTGCCCTGGTGTGGCTATAAAATGTTTTTGAGTACGTCATAATAATAATTTGTTTGTATAATCTCGAGCAAAACATCCATGGCAGCTACGTACAGGTACAGACAGTTCACCCGTGGTCCATGGTCCACTCCTCGTCCATACAGACAGCGGGACACCAGGCACTAATAAGGAAGTTTTGTGATGCCCTAACAATTCTAAACGTTCTAACCATTCTTCTAACGTAATTCTAACCGTTTAAATCCCAGCAATTCCAATTACTGCACTGATATTCTGATAAGGTATGAAAAGATGCAGATGAGAATACGAATGTATATACGTAAGTTTGTTCATGTGAGTAAAATATTTTTTCAACAATACGTACATGCACTTTCAACTGAATCAGAAATTACTACAACCAATCATCTAAAGATTACAAATATTTAATGCAAATGATTAAAGAGAAAACATAAACTTTAAATTGTAATTATCAATTATACTATTTTTGACGCTTCCTCTTATTTTTAAAGGTGGTTTTACTGCTTCCTTTGAAGCCTTTCATCCATCGATCCCGTTCTACCTCCCATCGCAATTGTTTAGGATCTGAAATGAATGCAATAACACAGATAATACATAAAAATGTTTCGCATAAACATAAGAACTGCATAAAACAAAACTTCACCGTATTTCAATAAAATAATATTGCCTCTACACACCTGCGTTGTCTTTGTTGATGAGAGTACCAGGACCAGATAAACTGAAATCTGCATTGGATTCCAACATTTCAGCAAATTGTTCAGCTGGTGCAAACATGTCAGCTCCTTTCAGTTTCTTTATCTTCGTTTTCTATAACACACATATTTATTTAGCAACATTGACATATGCACAGACTGGCCAATTTTTACATTAAAAAGATAACATTAAATGTGAAGGAAGACACTTGATATGTCAGGCTTACCTTCACTGGAACATCTATTTCATCATCCGTTTCATAAACTTCAACGCCGTCTTCTTCCTCAAAATCGAGGTCATCATCGTCGTCATCATCATCTAATTCCAACATTTCGTCTGCATCATCAGCAGGTCCGAATTCATCGCCTTCGCTATCTTCATCATATTGATCATCAACCTCATCTTCGTCACTTTCACTATCATCCCCACCCTTCTTTCGTTTCTTTCCAGATAGTTTTGTATTCTGAAGATTAGCAGCGAAATCTACATCAAAATCATCTTCATCGGCATCCTTTCCTTTAGATGATTTGAAATAATTGTCCATTAGTTCATCAAACTCGTCATCTCCAACACTTTCAGTTTCTGATTCTACATCAGCGTCCGATTTTTCAGCCTTCTTTTCCGTAAAGTATCTAAAAATTCAATGAGAAGCACACATTAGATAAACACTAAACCATATTTAAGTTAGCTACCCCAAAAAATATATACCTGTAGAAAAACTTCTCTTCTTCAGGAATCTTCGATTCCTCGTTTCTCAAATAGTCATTAGAGTTAACAGGAATATTCCTCAATCCCTTAGGCTGATATTGCCGAGGAACTCCAGGTGTCTGCAGAAAAATTAACATAACTTCATTTAAAAATCCTACACAAGCTTTCACAATTCACCTGTTTGTAGCAAGCCAAGGTATTGACAATTTGGTTCAATAAGAATTAGAAGAATGAATTTACCACTTTAGGCTTCTTAGGATTTTTGTATACAAATCGTTCCAAGAATCTTGTAATTGTGAAGTCTTTTAGAGGATTGCCTTGGTACACTATGTGTCCTTTCTGTAACAGAGTTTTTGCAAACACAGCAACGCTGGGATGATAGTGGTCTGCCAGCGTGATAATTTCATGACTCAAGGAAAATTCAGCACCGCAATACATAGGATTTCTTGCATTTGGGTCGTAATCGCTTAATTGGTTCTTATATTCCATTTTAACAACTGCATTTTCGTTTTGTGCTTCAATTGCAAGATTTCCACCCTCCATCGAAGAAGTATCCTTTGTTTCGTCGGCTTTATTAGATAAAAATTGATTATTTTTAAGTCCTGCTGCTCCAATCCCAAGTCCTAGTAATGTCTTGGTTGGTTTTTCTGCAGAACTCATCTCGTCTATCACTTTTACATTAGATATTTTTATCAAATTCTTCATATTTTCATCGTTTCTCGCATTCCTGTCAGATTCAATGTCACTGCCATCTTCACAAACACTGTCATCGTCCTTAGAAGTCTCTACAGTGCCGGTTCCAACGCGAATAATGTTAATATGAGTTTTGGATACTTCCGACAGTAAAAATAGGATTGCACAGGCAAGATTTGGTGGAACGCTTTGGCAAATCTAAAAAATAAATGTCATTGTGTGATGTCAAATGAAAATCAATAACACGACATATTACACGATTGTATTTCAGAGTATATAAAGTTTTTACCTGCATCAATCGCTTACAAAATCCCATAACCCGGTTAATGTTAGTGTCATGCTTCATAGACTTAAAAACAAGATTGAGAAAATGAGTGCTATGAGATGTTATTGCAATTTCTGGATGTAGTAGTACGCTGTACAGCGCCCGGTAATACCTTAACACAAGAAAATTTGGGGACACATTATTTGAAATTCCAATTAAAATCGTGAAATACTGAATTTGCTACGCTGTTACGGCTTAGCGGTTAAAAGTGGTTCGTTTACCTATCAGCTTCAGTTGGATGATTCTGTGGATCCGTCAATTGAAATAAAATAGATAACGCTTGTAAACTTATATTGAAACTCGACATGTGTACAATTTTGTATAATGTATCAGCGTTTTCTGTGAATTTAAATCCATATTCTTTGGCCAGCGGATATGCCTTATTGAGTCCCGTTAGCAATCCGCTCATCATTTTACTGTCAATATCACCCTACAAAAATTAGTAACAATTCAGATTACCATCAAAATTAAGAAAGGAGAAACGAAACGAAATAATATATTATCAGTATGTTAATACAAACGTAAGTTTAGCATACCGTTTTAACGCATCCTTTGAAAAATGCAACATATACGTTAATCAATTTGCACGCCACTTCAGGATGCTCATCTTCCAAATTGATAGTGTTCAGAAAGCAAACTCCATAGTACTGGGCCCTTTTTGCTATATTGTTTCTAAACAGAAGCCGTTCTACTTCATCGATGACGACCATTTTCATTCTCGGATGGTTTGCCAGTAGGGAATTTAAATAAAATAGAGCTCTAGATCCGACCTTTTTTATGGGATCACCAAGCTTATTAACCAGCATTTGCAGCAACTCCTATACAAAACAATAACACTATGTATAAGATTATCTGCCGCCACTGAAAATTATAATAGTAATTACAACGATAAGTATAAACCCCCTTACAGCTTCATGTTCTGGATGAGCAGTGAGAAGAGTATACATTAACACAACTGCCTTGGCACGCACTTTATCAACATTGTCTAGTGACATTCTTCTTAACGCGTCAAGAAAGCTATTATAACACATTTTCAATCGGTCTTCATAAATCCACAAAATCAACTGAAATTTGGTAGCTTGGCTCAAACTGCTTCCTCGCTTCTCAAAAGTAATCAGTTTTCTAGATGGTGGAAGAAGATCCTCAAGGAATAAGTCTTTCAGTGTATCTAAATCAAATCATAAATATTCCTATAAAACGGAAAAAGTCTCTGCGGTCTGCGTTGAAACTCAAATAATATAAAGTTCTAAAATAAAACAGAATTGATAAATATTCTACCTGCAGCCATCAAGCATTGTTGTTTAGACTGGACTTTCACCATCGAAATCAAATTTTGCAAATGATGAATGTTGTGAACTGGAGAATCTTGAATTTTTACTACATAAGCTGCCATCTTATCGGGTAGCGTTCCAATTCTCATCATTTTCTCCATCCAATTAAAATCTGCCTTCTGCTCTCCCTGTACACAAACTAAAATAAAGATCCCAAATCAACACACATTCAAAATTCCTAATCATTGAGTCTTTGCTTTAAACTTTACACTTCACAAATTAATGCTTCAAATTCTTCTAAACTGTCAAAGGATACTCACATTGTTTATATGCCTGGCAATCATTTTCTAGAAGTTGCTCTGCGGATTTGCGAAGTCTGTTCACTTCATCAGTCCTAAGAATTTTGCTGACTGTGGGTTGGGTTATCTCATCATGCTGTGTTGGTATTTCTTCCGACTTCACATCCTTATCAACGGGATTTTCCTAAATAGTAAAATGCATCAGACTAGATGAAATACAAATCTTCTAACATCTAATCTAATTACATTTTAAACGTAATTTGTTTTGTTGAATAGTTGATATTAATTATTATATAATATTTTAACCTACCGCATACCACTTCCCTGCCAGTTTTACAATCATCTTCAAGTTTTGCTTTGGTAGCTGCCTTGGATTTCCTTGTTTGAAATTAGTAATCCGCTTTTTTGTGTCTTCAGTCTGTTTGGCAGGTACTGGTTGATCTCTGTTAACCTTTTTCTTGTGCGTTTTTTTAAACTTACCAGGCGAAGCTCCCTTCGTTTTCTGTACATCCTGTTTACCCGGTGAACTTCCCTTTGCTTTCTGCACCTCCTGTTTACCAATTTTCTTCTGTACATCCTTAGTTTCTTTTCCAGCATCGTCACTACTTTTTACTTTAAATGGGCCTTTCTTCAACCGTTTCGGTTTCGGAGTTGCCTTCTTCTGAAACTTGGGTGCTTCCTTTGACCCTGCTTTGTTGTTCTTCTTAATCTTTTTCTTTCTAGCAGCTTCATCTTTGATCTTGTCCCCTCCTTCGGGTTTTGGACTGGGGCCAGGAGCCAGTGAACTAAAATATCGGGCAGCTCTGATATGGGCTTTCGTCCCACCACCAGCAGTACCTTTTTTAGATTTCTTTACTCCTCCTCCAGCGGAACCATCTTTGCGACTACCACCTCCAGATTTTTCCCTAATTTTTGCCATTAGACCAGATTTCGCCCAGGGTAAGTACCAAATATGCTCTAGCTATTCATATATATAATGAACTGTTAGTACAATTTATTTTCGAATTTCAAAAGTCCATAGAAGACAGAAATACACTGCACATGTCTTGTCTGTTTTGATAACTCTGTTGTCTCTTACAAACACTCATGCTTAAAGTCAAATGCACGTGAACCTTTGGTGTTCCCGGTTTATGCATATCCTTATGGTATATGTGAGAAAGAAGGTTTTAGGTACATTTTTGTTTATGGACTTTGTTTCATGCATTGCATTAGCTTTACCTACCGCATAATATATGTGTGATGTGATGCACAATGTATTTGTGTATGTTGAATTTGAACGTACTTCAAACTCTGTCATCTGCACGGCTGCACTCCAGACTCGGTTGCAGGATGGAGTCCAAGAAAAGAGATCGATGGAGAGTCACAAGCAACAAGAAATGCGATATTATTATGTGATCCAAACTGTTATCTTAAGTTCCTCAAGGAATTCGGCAGAAGAAGGCGCAGTTTGTTGCCGTTATATAACTCCATGATGAATTGTTGCATCAAGGTTGCATTACAAGCAGCAAATTACATAACATGAGATGGTAATCAGAATCGCTTTTATCGTGTTAGTTGCATCAGTCATCATTAAGTTGAATCATTCTTTTGATCTCTAATTTCACTCTAAGAGAAGATGTGACATGGGCACACTGCTTATGCGCTTATTGTTTGCAAAAGCAAACAGCACCAGCACGTTGTGTGGGCACTGGAGCCCATATACATCCGTAACGTAAACCTGCATGCTTCTATAACCTGTTGGAATAAGAGAAATGTCAATANAATATTGTATCTTGTAATTTAATACGATGGGAATTGGAGTGATAGTAATTTTATACTCTAATTCACTAGGTTTCAGTCATGCAGTAAAGAGTTAACAATTTTGAAAGGTGTGGTGTAAGTAAAGGAGGTACTCTGTCATCTTGAGTTTTGTTTGATCTGCTGTAAGGAAGAAGGGAATTTTCTTCCACGACGATTTTCAATGTACAAGCCCCAATCACAATCCATTAAAAACTGGTTATGGTGGAGATATTGGAATTTAGTTTTAGTTGAAATCATCCAAGCATACCGTACATCTTGAAACAATATCTTTACGGAAATTTACTTATAAATAGAATGTCAAAGATGCTTGACATTTTACAAGACTATATGGTCACCCTCTGCCTCTCTTGCAAGATGACTAGTTGGCAAGTTTGATAAATTGATATTACATTGCTACCAAATTCGATGAAGTTTTATCTTTGCAGAATTGTACACAGCATTGCATTATTATTTTACTCTTAAGAGTTCTCGTTTCTGAGCTAAAGCAATTTAAAAATCTGGACCTTTTTTATATAACCATCTGCCTTCTCTCCTTCGTTGACACGAGTGAACACAGCAGTGAGCACAGTCAACAGTAAATACATGTTTCTCGTTATAAAATTTACTTTTAAAGTGTGCTTGCAGATAGAGATATTTGTTACTCCACTATACCTAATGTCTGTTGTCCTCCCGCTGCCCGATGCCCGTATAAGAAATATGAAATATTGTTGTTTCTCGGCGGAAGCTATTGATTATGATGACGCTGACTTTCTATCAAAGTTTACTTTCATAAAGTAATTTATCGGCAGTCAAGCAAGCTGAAGTGTGTATTCTAAAATTGGAAATTTGGAAAGCCGGAAAACTACAAGTATTTGAGGCTGAGACTATGTTGTATGTAGGTGTTGGTGTTATAGGTATTAGTTTCTATTCCTTGTATAAATCTCATTTCTAGTAAAAGTAAAGAAATCTAATAAAATACTAGTCTTCTTTCTAGTATTTCTATTACAGAAATTGAAAATGTGTATATTTTGTGATTACGCATTTGAGAACCATTATTTTCTTGGCTATTCTACCTTCGGATTATTAGCAGAACTGAAATGTGTCATTAGGGGGAGGGACCCTGATTAACTGGTTTGTGTGTGATTCTTGGTTTGGTACTTTGAAAACTTGTGTTTAATTCCACAAGTGTGCTAGGTGCTCAGCAGACATTTTTAATGAATGCTAAATTCTGACTTCAGTAGGTGGTCTTCTGACTTCTAGTAGGTCCATTGTCCTTTCCATGATTGATTGTGCCTTCTTTTTGAAAGTTCTCTAGAAATGTGGATCGTATCGTCAAAAATAACGCTTTCACTTTTCAGTTTAACACAAAATGTATGCGAGCGATATGATTTTCAATCAAGGCATGCACTACATGTATTGCATGTTTATTTCAATTTATATATTTTCCTCGCTGATCAAAGAAAACTAAAGCTGTTTTATACAATTATGTTTAGTGTACTAGTACTAGTACTAGTCATTCAAGGTCATGGATTTTTATAAAAACCGTCAGTTTACGCAATATTTATCACAACGCGAATGGTTTGCTGAATTCGTAGGGTCTGATCTGATGATGTGAAATCACATGAATATGGGGCAACCTGAGCATAAAATCGTCATAACCCTTTACTTGAAATGTTGATACATTTTTTATCATTTTATAAAACATCCGTGATATTAGCTTGAGATTTAATTTCCGTTTGGAAAACTTCGTAGATTTTATAGATTCGTTACTAGTACCGTACAAGATGAGCAAAGTGAAGAGAATTGTGAATTGATAAAAAGGAAATGAGAACGGAAATATCGAGTTAACTCCACTTGTAATATAAAGAACTTTATTAATCATCATCAGAACAATCAATTTGTTGCTATTTTTGGTTTGTCCAGCACAATCAAAGCTTGTCATTTGTAAAGCTAAAATTGTATTGTCGTTATACTCTTATTTACTAGCGTTTGATATCAAAGTGAAAGTACTGTAGTAAGTGTAGTTACCCGTGAAGTTATGAATATGCCTATCCTTCTGTACTTTCTACTTGAATTTAATGAGTTCAATTCAGCCTGTAGAGTTTTTGTCAATACATTAGTTGATCTTGATTGTATTCTTCGCACTATTCTCCATGAAGCGCTGAGGTAAATTAAATTAAATGAAAATTATCTACGCAGTTTCTTGTAATCACAACTATGTGCATTTGAAGTTGTGCATATCTCCAGGGACTAACACTGCAGATTGTAAGTTTCAGATAAATGTTGAAGTTTGGGTTTTTAAATTATTAAAACTTTCGACTGCAGGCCATAAACTACTAATACCCTCGATCGAAGTTTCATTTGGGCTTGTTCTTTCCAAAACATTCTACGCAACTCATTACTCAATAGAAACTAAAACTTTTACAAAACTATGTGTATATTTTCGTGGCCTAGTGGAATCGAATCATTAACTATGTATCAAAGACTTCCACGTATGCCATTCATTGCGAATTGACGATCCTACCTTTTTCTCTGTTTAAGTCAAAACCTCGCTCCAGTTATTCTCTATTTTTGTTTTAAA
>JAANSM010002661.1:0-14486 GCA_036850725.1 Orchesella villosa | reverse complement strand
CTGGAGAAACGGGCTCCTTTCTTTATTTGTTTCAATGGGAACATGGATAATGGTAAAAGGGGATGATAAAAGCGATATACAAGTTTCTTAACCTCAGAGGCACCTTGCGTATTCGTAGAGAGACATATGATACGGAAATCAGTATACATTGAGTATGCGTTTTCAACACTTTCGGAACATAATAAATATATTACGACATTTAATATAATACTAAGAATTTTTATACAAATACAAATGCATAGAAGTATAAATCAACTGTAATTTTGTCGTCAATACACTGACTTTTCATTATTTCTATTTCTATGCCAACTCAATTTTACCAGTTTCAAACTCAAGATAATGCAAAATTATATAAGTATCCTTCGTGATTTTTTTTACTTTTTTGAAACTTACTTGAAAATTTTTACTTAAGTTTTTCTCATGTGTATGTACTACGCATAGTCATTGGGTCTGTACATTGAGAACCCCAGCCTAAGCTCTTATAAACTTCCCATGTTTATTCATATGTGAATGTTATGTTCATGAACTACTCGAATGTTATTTAACTTTATGGATTGTGAATATATTTTGCAATAGAGGTTACAGCTGAAAGTCATGAAAGATTGCATGATTGATTATAGGTCATGATTATAGCTTAAGGTTGCAGCGAAGTAAAAGATGGCAAATTCGATGTACCATATATATAGCATATTAATTTATAGCTTTTTGACAAATTTATCAGTAAAGTAATTCCTTGTACATTGTAAGCTCGGTGCCAACCTTGCCCTATATGTTAAGTCACATTAAGATATGATATGCTGAAATCGTAACCTAATTAGCTAAAATGATTAAAAAAATACTAATACGCCATTGTTGTGAGCCAGATTTTTGTTTTCACACCACAAATTTGTGAAGGCCGTGTGCAGTGCAACAAGTGGATTCATGCATTGTTGATATTTGTTAGCTTAATTCTGACAGTCTATAATTTATGCAACAATGTTTCAAGTAATGATTTGTAGTTAAAGAAAACGAGAAAATTTCTCTCATCTGCTTCTCTTTTGTGATTTTTTCGTTCTTCCTATCCTGGCACCCTGATTGCTTTCGATTGAGAAAATTGAACACGAAATAATCAACCACACGAATGAGAAGTTTTTCACGGCCTTTCACAATTAACCGATTTGCTTTCATTTTAGGACGGCTCCTGAGTAACCTTACCTAACCTAACCTGTGTATGTAAATACTAGTCTTGCGGTACTTTGTGAACGGGCCGTCAGAAATTCCCGATGCGTTCGCGTTTTGGCAGTTTTCCCATGGGTGGAATAATTCCACCTCATGTCACATTAGTAGTTTCAACAATGTATTACTTAAAAATCAATTGCAATATTAACAATTATGTATTGATATATGTGATATAATTCTACAAAACTGTTGTTACTCAAATCTGTACATATATAACACATTTCATAAAACTTTTTTACTCTAACTTTGCGACAAAATGAAATATTTTAAATATTAAGAAGCAAAACTAACCACAAATATTTATATTTCCCTAGTCGTGTTTCGAGATTAAACTTTCTAACCATTAGTTTATAGCTGTTTAAGTTAGCGTTTATTGTTTCAATATCCCAGCAATACCAGACTCGCGGTGCAATTCAAAATAACATCTGAAATGGCAAGTGCGACTCCTTCCGTTACTATCCTTTTAAAACCAATTGAGAAACCAATAGGCGAACATGATCTTAGTTCGTACCTCTCCCTTCTGCTTAAAATCATATTTCGTTTACACCCCAATTTAAATGCCTCTCCACTCCTATACGGGAGGCTGGCAAATGTGACAAGTAGAAAACCGATAGTGTACACAGTAAGAGTTATGCAAACAAATGCCAGATTAAGGTAAAACGGTAAAAGTTTGTAAAACATCAGCGTAATATAACCAAACCAGGACGCCTGAATAACCGCAACAACTACTAAATTTGCATAAAAGTCGCCTGTACATTGTCGAGTGAGTGATGTTAACAACTGTAGAATCCGATACTGCCTTAACAACGGTTTGAATCTAAGCGTTGAGACCGACCTGGTTCGTTTACTCACTGGGAACTGTAGCTGGCGTGACATTTGTAGTGTCGATTCCAGAGATAGCATTGTTGGCAATAAAATCACAAGAAATAGTGGTGCTGCGTGCATACCTGCTTTAAAGTAAATGAGAGAAGCGACTATTTTTATTAAGAGAGACGGATTGGTTGTATCGCTTGCAAATACCGTTGAAAACAGCGCAAACAGAGGAGCGTAACTTCGCAACAGAGGTAGTGCAGACACTACCAGCGGATATGTTGTTACCACAACAAAACTCAATTCATAAATGAGTACTTCTTTCATCGATGGTCCTTTCCAGCGGTTAGGGTTGTGCCTTAGGGGTTTCGGTGGATTTAGATCTTCTTGTTTGTTCAATTCGTTATATTTTAGATATTGAGCCACGAGGTAAATGAAGGAGTTTCCGTGCGTGTCCAACATCTGAAATGTAGAATACCCGCACAATGCCATGGACAAGCCTTGCAATGATGATGCCAAGCTGCTCCAAATCCTCGTTCTTTTTCCAGGTTTGAAGCAATACCTTAAGTCTCCATAAAAATAGAATAATGTCAAATGCCACGAAATATTTTGTGGATTTCCAGAAAATTTTCCAACCTTTACTTTTCTTGCTGGATTTATTTGTGACAACGATTATGCCCGGCTGGATAGAATATGGGATGGGATAAAATATTTGGAGATGCCGTAGCACCTGATTGCTGGCCTTGGAGAAGCCCATCTTTATTTCTTTTTAGTTTCAAATATATTTTACGGAAGTTTATTCAATTGGAATTGGAGTGAATTATCTGATAATTGGACAAAATAAATGCCTATAACGCAATTCACCCTTGTCTTAATTTTTGACTTAGCTATATGTTCAATGCAATGCTTTTAATCG
The DNA here is from genome assembly GCA_036850725.1 of Orchesella villosa. Taxonomy (NCBI): domain Eukaryota; kingdom Metazoa; phylum Arthropoda; class Collembola; order Entomobryomorpha; family Orchesellidae; genus Orchesella; species Orchesella villosa. The sequence continues at coordinate 11,542 of JAANSM010002661.1, read as the reverse complement.
ACGCAAGAAAATGTTTGCAACTGCGACAAGCTTCAACTTTGCTTTAAAATGAAATATAATTTTTCCTTTCTCTGCCTGAAAATCAATCGATACAGAGGCTGAATTCTTAGTATAAAATGCTTCTGAAATTTTTGGACTAAATTTAAATTTTTTATGGAGAAGTACCTGAAATAGCGTATGCACTTTTTGGTAAACATGTGAATATAAATCCTTGTGAAGGCCATAGAATCGTGGGCCTGTATATTGCATATACGTGCACTTACATTACTAGTTCACAATATTAGACTTCGTCAAAAGAACGGCGCGTGTAAATAAAGCTAATCCTTTTGAGTTTGGTATCGTACAAACGTATTGGCAGAAGCCTAACACAAACGGTCAGTATAGATTCTATAAAAAATATGTTTTGCAGTATTCAAACACACAGTAGATACTGTTTGTTAGAATACGGTAAAAATATTTTTTTAAAGTTGTGTCGAGGAATGGATTATCGGTTGTTCGCTTTATTAATTTTAAAAATGACTTGAGGTAACAAGATCGTTGAATAAAATGTCGATAACCTATAAGGTCGACCGTAAAACGTCCCCAGCACAAAATTTTCAACAGCGACAATTAAAAAATCCGTTGCGGGCTTACTATCATTTGCAACATTTGCGAAATAAGCTTGTATTACACCAAAAAATACGGTTGACGAGTGATACGTTCTCCAGTTAATACATAATTAACTAAATGATTATTCGAATACCGTTTAAAGAAGTTGTCTAAATCACCGTAATTTATGCATAGACAACTCTAATAGCAATACGTGTCTCGTCATCTCGTGTAGCAATTGTGGAAATCATGTCAATAGCCAACCGTAGATTTGTAGTACCTTGGTATTGTGCAAAGTTGCACAATTTTTTCTTTCTAAGACAGTACTTCGTCGTGTAGACACAACTCAGGGTTCATACATTTTGAAATTTGCACATACATTAATGATTAATGGTTAATTACAACGTCGACTGATCCATAAAGACAATATTAAGTTATCTTTTTAAAGTAACCGAATAGGATCATGCTAATTACACCCAGTTAAGAAGTATGTAAGCTAACCACATATGCTTATTAAAATGCATCTAATCGGATTATGGATTATGTATTCCAGAATCCAAAATTCCAGTCCCAGATAATGGATTTCTATTTAGTCCATATTCCGTCAAACATCTGGACAAAGTACAAAGAATGGCACTTCTGCAGATTACGGGTGCCATGCAGTCCACTTCAACGAAGGCATTGGAATCTCTTATGGGAATCCGGCAAATCCGAACGCAGGTCAGAGCCTCGGCACTTGCCACAATGCATCGGCTACGGCAAAACGGAACTTGGATGGACAGAGGTGATTAAAGGTTACCTCTCTCGTTCAAACCACATAAAGGAATGCCTGAAAATGAGTAATTAGCTTCCGATAACTAAATGGTATTGTGACATGCGTGTGACTAGGCCTTTGGTGCAGGGGAATTTTAAGGTCACTCTTCCTGCCAGGAAGAAATGGGAACAATTGGGGTCTCCAGAGCATACCACAGAAGATATGGTGTGCTACACGGATGGCTCTAGGAATGATGGCAGAACGGGTGCAGCAGCAAAAATAACTTGAGCGGTGAGCGGCGCGGTGAGCAAAGACTGATTCAGATTCCGCTCGGGATGGAGGCCACGGTTTTCCAGGCACAAGTCCTCGCACTGCGTTGGGCAGCTGCGGAAATTAGTAGTATCCCACCAGGAAACAGAACATACGTCTATTGTAACAGTCTGAGTGCTATTAAAGCTCTCCAGACTTCGAAGCATTTAAAGCCCTGGCCGGAAAACACCAGTTAGAGCTGATATGGATTCCTTCGCATAAGGGTTATCCTGGCAATTAGCAGGCAGGTCTTCTTGCTAAGGAAGCAACAGACACACCGGTGTTTGGTTAAGAACCTATAGTACCTGTCTTTGTCAACAGTACGCTCAGCCATCAACCTGAAGGCGCATGAGCAACGCAACGTAGTATGGTATCAATATAATGGCGCCAGCCATACCAAGCAGTTTATTGACTTACCCTCAATGAGCAAGAGTAACTTTCTGCTTACTCTAAGTAGAAATAACCTGCGACGTTTCGTGCAGGTCATGACAGGCCACTAAACACTGGTTGGCCCCCTATTTAAGATAGGTGAGGCATCTTCGGACCTTTGCCCTCTCTGTGAATCAGAGATAGAGACAAGGTTGCATTTCCTAGGAAAATGCGATTGTCTCTCGACAACGATTGGATGTGCTGGAGGGGCAGTCCTTTAGTGCTGAGGAACTACGTGTCATGAAACCTTCTAAACTGATGCTGCATATCATCAGATCTAGAAGGTTCAACGACAAACACTAAGCATAATCATTTGCGTGCATATAGGACCGACTATGATACTCAGCTTTTTGAGTCAATAGCAGATGATCAACATTCCCATGTTGTTTCATCTGCCCTACACATACATACATACATACAATCCATAATCCAATAGACGAAAATGACCAAAAATCCCATAGTAAAATCACAATCCATAGTCTTTTAAACCTTAATCCCGTAATCCACAATCCGACCACCAAAAAGTTGGGATTAAACAACTCTGGAGCCAACAAACGACAAAATACGTATTTCTAGTCGCAATATACATATGTGCAGCGCAAACCAGACAAACGCATGGAAAAGACAAAATCTACATATTACGAAATTATTAACTTAATGTAAAATCCTTATTTCTCCTCTGCGTTCGATAACAATATCGAAGAACAAAACATCGATTTTAATTTTAGTTACTATAGCTGCTTTAATTTTATGCAACGACTAAACAAAGTATTAGGGGACATTTTTCCATGCATTCTTTTGGTCATTAGTTTTTAAAAGGCTTGCAAATTCTGTAGGAAAGTTTCGTGATTCCATCAAACATTTATAAGCCACTCAATGACGTTATACGGCTTTCTTTTAAATTATCCTAATAAGTATAAAAAACATAGTTTTACATAAGCCTTCATAACTTCAAACCTTTTCGCAAACTGTAAATTTACCGTTCACGTACATGAACGCCACATTAAGGTTCTGTAATTGGATGAACATGCGCATTTCACATTTATCAAAACTCCGTACATAAAATTAGCTAAGAACTCCTTCTCTCTTACAAACTGTTATATGCATTGTAGAATTGCTCTAGCTGAGTCGTTATTGTAGCATAAGGTTTGCTGTAGGTGTAAGAATAATTCTGAAAAATCTCCGTTAGGGGTAAATGAACGAATAAGCTCTCAAAGACCTTTATCATCCACGTGTAACTGACCGAAGTTTTAGTTCAGGTTTTTGAACTTATAAATTTATATTTAAAAAATTTCAAGCTTACGTTAGCACGAAAATCACAGAAAAGGTCAAATTAAGCTGCAATGCAAGTACCCCTGTTCATTTTGGTGTATTTTAATTTTAATGAGTTGACCTTTTATGCATCTGCCTTATGTTAAAATCACGTCGGTAAAAAACGTTTTGGACGTCGACATTTTAGACGGGGACGTTTAATACGCCGATGTCTAGCGGCGTATTAAATACACAACATTCTGAGTTTTTCATTCATCGTATCATATATACCATTGGTAGTAGTACCTTAAACAATTTAACTAATTCAACCAACATACGCAGTAAAATTATTTTCTTAGTTTCAAGCATTGTATTGTACCTTTTGTGCCTTTTAAATTTTGGGCTACATTTTCTGAAAAGCTTTAACTTTAAATGGCAATCAGATTTTATTTAGCTCCCTGAAAGTTAATCGAAATAGAAGTTTTATTTCTAGCTTCGAATGTTCTAATGGAATTTCGGACTGTATACAAACTTTTGTACAAAACGTACCTGAAGAGTTTGATGTTCTTTTTCATAAAAATGTGAACTGTAAATAATATTTTCTTTATCAAGGACGCAGAATCAGGGATTCGAATATTTATTATACTTATCTTCGTATACTACTTGTTCAAATAATATAACACTTTTCGCTCGAAAAAGAACGAGTCTGGAAATAAATATAATATTTTTTGGGTTTGATGTAAAACGTCAGATGTTGATAGAAACATAAAATAAATTGGCAGTCTTGCGTTTATTAGAATAGGGTAAAAGTTTGTTTTGTATGTTTATAGCTGTTGAATACTTATAATGTTTTACTACATATTTTGGCCAGGTTAAATACATATTTACATACATATTTTTGACTTCAGAACTACATTTTTTTTGGACAAGTCTACTTATGACATTACACATTCCCCTACCTAAACGAGCCTTATTATAGTAAAGTTCTTAATTGACTTACAATCTGCGTAAGAATAAAGATCAAACTTTCACCTATCTGCAATGGGTAATTTAATTGCAAGCAGACCTCTGTGATGCTTCAAATTATTTCTTACCAAATTGAAGTTCGGCTGAATTAAAAAAAATTATTTGGTTTTAAGGTTATAAATATAATGTAGCAAATTTATTCAAGAAACATGGTTTCAATTTAAATTCAAAACACATTTTCGAGGTTCATATTTTCAATCGTTTAAAATCCCCTAACAAAGCTAGACTCGCGGTATTATTCAAAATTACATCTGAAATTGAGAGTGCTACCCCTTCCTTTACAATCTTTACAAAACCAATTGAGAACCCAATATGTGAACAAGCCTTCAATTCATAGTACTCCCTATTCGATAAAAAATAATTGCGCTTGCACCCTAATATAAAAGCTACCCCGTTCCTATACGGAATACTGGCTAAAGAAATTAACAGAAAAATAATCGTGAAAACACAAGTCGTTATAAATCCACATGAAAGTTGAAGAAAAAATGGTAAATAGTTATAGCTAAATAACGCTAAGTAACCACAACAAGAAGCTTGAATAATCCCGATGGCAACTAAAACAGCAAAAAAGTCAGCCAAAATGTCACGAGCGATCGTTGTAAAAATTTGGAGAATGCGATACTGCCTTAACCAGCGATTGAATTGAATTTTTGACACTGGTCTTACAAACCGGCTTTTCGATAATGATTGAAGTTTAAGCTGGGTGGACATATTTAGTGTTGTCTCTATAATAACAATAATTGCTAACAAAATTGCAAGAAATATAAACGCCGCGTAAAATACGGCTGGAACATAGACCATTAAAGAAATTATCCTAATTGTATCAGAAGGATTATTTGAATCAGTTTTGAATCCTAGGGACAGTAAGACCACCAATGGATCATAATTTCGAAAAAGAGGGACACCCAATACTACCAAGGGATATGCAGTGATCATAGTAAAGCTTAATCCGTAAATAATTATTTTCTCAGTTGATGATTTCCCCCAGAGTTTACACTTTCTATTTCGGCTGCGATTTATTTGTTCGTTGGATTCAATGCGTTTTAGAATTTGAGCCATGACATAGAAAAGTGATTCTTTGTCTGATTTCAACATCTGAAATGTTGATAAAGCACAGACTGTAACTGATAATCTTGTACCAATCAATCCAAGTTGCTCTAGGTCCTTGTTCTCTTTCCATGTTTTAAACAATACGTACAGTCTCCATAATATTAGAACCATTGAAAAGTTCATGAAAAGACTTGCTGAATTCCGGAGAATATTTGAAAATTTACTTCTTTTACGGGATTCCTTCTCGATCATAATGATACCAGGTTGGATGGAATATGGGATGGGTAATACCATTTGGAGATGATGTTGAACGTTGTTGCAAGCTTTGGAGAAGTCCATCTTTGTCCTTAATAATTTTTTCTTTAACAATATTTCTCTACTACGGGAATACTTTTTATAAAACGCCAGTATTTTTTAAGCTGAGACAGTGAGACTGTTGCAGATCTTGAAATGAGTAATGTTGTACCACAATGTCGTGTGTAGATATAATAAATGGCAAGTTTTTGACGTCGTCATGAGAAGGAATAGCTAAAAGTATTTCATGGCTTTAATAGGATTTTGCTAAAAGCAATAATGATTTCCATGTTATACCGATCGTGAAATAAGTATTTTTATGATTAAACATCATACTAAAACAAAACCTGATATTAGTTGAGCTTAGCTCAGCAATTTCGGGAAAGTCGGGCTTATTTTAATTTAGTTAAAAGCAAAGTAAACGTTTATAAAATACCATGTCTTAAGCTTTAGCAATAGGAGCTCAATAGCAGCTCAGTAGCAGTGGGATCAATTGTTTTATTCGAAAGTTAAAAAATTCTATTTAAAAAAGTTTATTAAAATTTAATCCAATGTAGAAACCATGTCGCAATTATGTACTGGATGATTTGAACAGCAAAGCTTTTCGTCTTGCTTCAAATGCTTGTGCTTCATAATCGACGTTTGTTTTGTCAGAAGAAGGCAGTAAAACTCATGCATAATAAAGTCGGAATTCGTTCGAGTTTTTTTCAATTTATAATACATTTCATTTGATAAAACATACAAATCAAAAACCTTATTTTTTCTTTAATTAAAACTTTAATTAACAAAAATTGTTAATTGAGTTTAAATATTCTAATGTACTTACACAATAATTGGTTTAGGATTAACTAACTATAGTGAGTGTTTTGTTTTGAATAACTCATTAAATTAGCCGTATAAATTGAGAAAATGAATCTCTTATAAGTAAACATAATTTGTGGTTGGACAGAAGGATTTCATGAATGTGATTCAATTCCATGGACATATGAAATATAAAATTCCAAAGATACAAAATTACAACAATAAATTATTCTAATTTCACATTTCAATTCGGATTTATCTCCTCGAAAAGCGACGTGAACTCAAAAAAAATTCAACGAAGTTTTCTTGACCATTGATACGCACTTCAATTCCGAATTTCTAAGCAATCTCAAACTTGCAGCTGGGAAATATATAAATAAGACTCCGACTCGAAAATTGAGCATGAAAGCGAGAATGAACAAAGTTAATAATGCGATCGCAAGTTCAAATGTGGACGATTGTTTGCTTAGGTTTATGCATTCTAATTCCCAATGTTTGCCAACATGTCACAGGTCATCATGACTCATGATTCGTTGTGAAATGCAATTGAAAAATTCATTAATGCCTCAGAAATCCTGCGGAATGTTTGCTCCAATCGTATCTGACCGAGAGATTATATATTATGAAAAACAACTTGAGGTATTTAAACAAATTGATAGTCAATAGTGATTGATGTCATTGATGTTATATTTGATAATAAAAATTGTCACCTGTCGAACTTCCTTGAGAATACAAAAACATGAAAATAAATACAAAATATGAAAGTTTAGGGGGTTGGAATACTATGTATTTCAATCGTCATTCGCATTCGTCAATGGTTGATGAGTTGATGGTGAAAATATTTAATTCAAGCTTGGCATAATTTACATTAGTTTTATTGTAACATTATGCATGAACGTTACATGCGGAAGAGATTGGATGTGTGACGCTAGAGAAAACAAACGTTACCAACCTCTAAACCCTGCATTGCATGGACATCTATATCTATTTGAGTGTACCCGGCTGCAAAGCAGATACATCCACCTTCCACATCCACCTAGTTTTTATACCACAAGAAATACAAAAAGACAAGGGCATGGGCAGAGTCTCATCTCGGTTTCATTCAATCATCAACATTCAATCACAATTGACAATCAATGCACTTGCCACTAACACCTACAACATAAAACATATTGAAATCAACAACAACAACAACAACAACAAATTTGATAAGACTGGTTCATTCATCATTTTTGTTGATTGCCCGTCTGTGAGCTTTAATTGTTGTTAAGTACGCACGGCAAAAGTTGGTGATTTAAATTTGAAATTTAATAAAATTATTTGAATTCAACAAACTATCGACTTCAAAGTTTTTCATTTTTAGAGTGACATTCAACTGAATATTTATGCGGCAACAATATTTATGAATTATGGAAGGTATCAACAAAATTGGATTTAATCAAGATAAAAGTAAATATATGATTGATGATAGATTTATAATCGTTTTTTACCATTCAGTGTGTTTAGTGTTTTGTGACATACATCGACCATTGATTGACCATTATCAATTATTATGATGTTGGTCAGATTTATTAACGACGTTGATTGAATTATCAATTATTGTGTATTTTCAATTTTTGAAGGTTGTTTCCACTGCTGTTTAAATCATGGACTGCAGATCTTTAATGTCGAGCCGCTGGTTCAAAAAACGCTTTTTGGTGAGAAAATTCAATATTTGATATTTAAGATCGTTTTGGTGTTGGTTTTTTGCAAATCAAAGTAATTTGCATTCAAATATCAGAATAAATTCGTTAGTTACTTTGAACTTTTTTAGATGAGAGGATTTTAGGAAGTGTTTCCACCTGCGAAATGATTTACCGCTGCAACTTGTTTGCCATCGTGGGAGGTGGTAACCAACCCAAGTATGCTGGAAATACAGTCCTTATCTACGACGACATCAAAAGGCGCCCAGTTCTACAATTCACTTTCCCTCAACGTGTCCTCTCAGTCAGATGCCGGAGGGATCGGTTGGTTGCCGTTTTAACTAATGAAGTTCACATCTTCTCCTTTCCCAATGAGGCTCAAAAACTGTTCAGTGTAGAAACTCGACCCAATCCTAACGGACTTTGTGAGCTCTCCCCTGGCCTAAATAATTTGCTCGTGTTGCCAGGAACTCGAGTCGGCTCTGTGCAAATTGTTGTAAGTTTTCGTTTTTTTACTTTTCATTTCGATGTTCGAAAAAGATGAATCAAGGTAACTCTAGCGTTTTCATCTTACATTTTACATCTTAAGGATTTGGCGACAACGACCACGACGAAAGAATCCACCTCTCCTGCAAAAGTAATCAACGCTCATCACGGGGAAGTAGCTTGTCTCGCTATAAATCAGGGAGGAAACTTGATTGCCACTGCTTCCGATAAAGGAACTTTGATTCGCGTTTGGGACTCGCTGAAACTCACCCTCCTCAACGAGCTCCGGAGAGGGTTTACTACTATTACTTCGTACTGCATCAATTTCAGCTTGGACTCGGCCCTCCTTTGCTGTTCCAGTGGGGAAGGGACCATTCACATATTTGACATTAAGAATTCTAATTTAAATCGTCGCTCGACGTAAGTTGTTGTGTTTTGTTCTTCTCTCAAAATGAAATGAAGTAGCAAAGGTGGTTAGATGGTATGTGGTCTACTTTTGGGTATGCATTGATTTTTTTTAAATGTTTACATTTAAAGGGCTCATCCGTTCATGGGCTTCTTTAGCAAGTACGTTGAGTCTCAGTGGGCGTTTGCTACTTTCACAGTGAATCCAGAGTGTGCCTGCATTTGTGCGTTTGCATCCTCTAATTCGGTTGTTGGTGAGGAATTTTTTATGATCTAATTTCTGATTTCGTACTAGCTTTATATATTGGTTAATTTTTTAATTTGATTATGGATTTTTTTTCTTTTACAGTAATTTGCATGGATGGAACGATTCACAAGTACGCCTTTAATTCTGAGGGTCTAACTAATCAGCTTACATTTGACGTCTTTCTTGATGCTTGTGGAGACTAATCCCTGTGTTGTTTCTTAGGTTTTTAGGACTAGATTATTATAACCGTTTCACTAAACGTTTTTCATAGAAATTATGAAATCATGAAATTATAGAATGGCAAGATTAAAACTTTAACAAATTCATGTTGATTTGTTTCAATCTTCAAGTTAAAAAATTTCAAATATCTCTTATTTCATGCGGAACTTTTACTTGAACCTAGGGATATTGTTTTGTTTTGGATGCTCTTGTTTCTTTCGTAATTTACATTCAAACGGTACAACGAACATTTCGCTAATAACTTAAACTGTTGATGAACTAGAAATCCTAACTCAGACAGAACCACCCTGCAACATTCACTCACATCACACTTGCACAAGCAATTAATCCAGCCCTTCTTATCGGGTTGTAATAAGGAATTCTCTGGAGGAGCGGGTCATCACCCCTCCTCCTCTTCTCCTTCAGTTTCCTCACAAACCCTAAAAACTGTGGCAAAGATTTTGCCTTCCGTTTGCACCTTTTATTCATCCCTTGTTTGCTAGGCATGTAGCAACTGACATTTGACATGCTGACTTTCCTCTCGTACCTTCTTCTTTTTGGGATTTAGTTTTGGTTGAGGACAGGGAATTTTTTAGGCCCTACTTCATTCTCATCTTCTTCGGTAGTGGAACTCAGTGGGGAGGTTGGGATTTCAGTTTCATATTTTACTCCAGTTGGGAAAAGAAAATGTTTCTGAAGCAGAAGTCTCTTATCAGCACGGGCACTACTCCTACTTTTTTCCTCACCGCGCGGAAGATTGGATTGGAGGTGGAACGGGGTGGTGAGGTCGAGGTGTCATCTTTTCCAGATTGTGTTTTGCGGCACTGGTTCTCCTATAAACTTTGATAGCCTTGTCCACTTTTCCGGAATCTTTGTAGTTTGAATGGAAATGGACCTTGGTATTGAGCGGGGGTCCTGAATCTTTTCCAACTCGCCAACATTGTTGGCGGGTTTTCAAACCCACTAAATCACGAAATTCCGGGGTTCTGGTACATTTTTCGAGCATTTTAGTGTTTTTCGAACATTTTCTGAACTTTTCAGCATTTTTTGACCATTTTCCGGGAATTTTTCAGTATTTTTCGAATATTTTCCGAACTTTTCAGTGTTTTTCGAGCATTTCCCGAAAATTTTCAGGATTTTTCGAGCATTTTCCTGGGAATTTTCAGTATTTTTCGAACTTTAAATCCGTGATTTTGGTGCTTATGAAGGAGATCCGGGAATTTCGGAATTCGCGTTGGAGGTCTCCGTAAAAGATTCAGGACCCCCGGTATTGAGGTGGTGCTTCTGAAGCTTTTGATTAAACCTGCATTTGTGCTCTGTCTTGGGAGGGCTCGCTGTGGACTCCTTTGATGTCGAACCCCTTCTTGGAGCCTTTGATTATCTGTTTTATCTCCGGGGTGAGATGAGACTGGACGGAGAGGGGTATATGGGAAGGTCCAGCGGTATCAGTTGCTGTCGTATCATTCTGGTTTTCATTTCTCTGAGTCACTCTCCTTTTTATTATTGAGCACTTAATCTTAACCACTTTTGTTGAGCAATCACCCCCACCATTATTAGCTAACTGGTCCCCTCCTGCTTCTCCCCGCACGAAGTGTCAACATCACTTTGATTTGATTTTCTGCTGTTTCCGTTTGCTGCCTCGAACAATTTGTACTTCATCTCTTAAAACTGAAGCTAGATCAACATCGTTTGAGTGAAAGTGGTGAAAGAGGGCAAAGTCCTTCTCAAGACCTGAGTATAAATTCGACATAACTTGTCAAGAATTTCAATACATGACATAAAATTACTTACTGCAGTAAAACTTCTTACAAAGTTAATCACTTTTTGAGTTCTGATGGTGTATAGGAGAGACATAAAAAACAATAAACCTTCAATACTTTGTCAAACTAATCCCGCAATTATTCCATCTTCAGAACAACTTTCACTTTATTATCTACTGAAAGCGTTGAAAACGCGTACTTCAGTAGATTATGAGATCAGTTTCACGTCTGTCTGTCTGTC
>JAANSM010002660.1:0-14489 GCA_036850725.1 Orchesella villosa | reverse complement strand
TTTTTTACACACGATAATTATCGGTGCTATCGGTGTTATGGTAGGGAGACCAATTGCTGTAATAGGCAACTGATACCAGTTAACCCGTAAAATAAAGACTCTATTCTATTCTATTCTATTCTATTCGATTTGTAATCAATGAAGATGAAACGAATAGACATGATATGATATGAATGAGGAAGATGCATATTGATGCTGTTCAAAATACGAGATCATATCAACATCAGGCATTTCATTTATATGATACTACTTAATTATCAGTATTACAGAGATTTTATATTGTCAATTGTCTAGGTTTCATTAGATTTTATAGTATAGTTGGCGACACAATCTTATAAGATTGTGTCGTCAACTATAAAATCTAATGAAACATAATCTTAGAAATCCCAAATTTTTGGTCAGCACAGTCACCTATCACAATCAGTCACAGTGATTGCCTTCCAATGTAATGTATATTAAGTATAGACACAGGTACAGACGGTTTCACAAAGCAATATTGCACTTGAAGTTACACTCATCCCTGTTCATCAGCACATAAATGAGGATATGAAATTCGATATATCCAGAAACCAGAACTGACGTCAATCGTCATAATTTTAGCTACTAATGTAATGGTAAAATTGTAAAATCAATCATGATCATCACTATATCATTTTAATCATCAGTAGGAGGATGTATTTTATCTCAAAACTCTCCAAGCTATCAAAATCCAATATATTTTATATCATTTTATACTACACCTACACCCACACTTTTTACTGTCTTGTTTACACTATTCGAAGCATGAATGCAATGCAGCATGAATCTAATCGTAAGCTCATTGTGAAAACTTCAGAGAACAAAACCATAACCCCTGTATTTTAAATTTTGAACTCTAAACACTTGGTTTGGTTATTTACGCAATCATAAATATACATAAATACATATGATGATATACTTTACTCATCGTCAGTAATCTAAACAGTATCTCCAATCTCTAGTAGTAGCAAAAAACGCAAGATGATAGATGATTGTCACTCCCCCCTTGAAAGAGACAATAATATATTAGCTAACTTGTGGTACATTACGACATTACGTAATTTAGATTAGCATACTCGGTGTGTACCGCCCACCATCTTTACTTCATTAGCATAAATTTCCATATCTCACCAACTATAATCGCAACTTTCCCATTCAACTGACTGGCGAGTAATGCATACACGCTACACACAACTAAACGTTTTACCAAACTGTACATTTCGTAATATCGTTAACTTTCCGAAGGTCTCAAGACTCAAGACTCGAGTCAACGTTCATACATTCTACATTATCTTCTCTTTCTTTTCTACATCCGGAACAGAACCTAATTTCTCATTTATCATTTGTGAGTTTTCTGAAACGCCAAACGCCTCGGAATTAATTGATATTTACGTGTAAGTTAGCTCACGTCACTTCGGTCACTAAACAGGATTGGAATACAAAAGTTTTTAGTAATTGTAATAAGTACAAGTTCGGGAAAGTGAATTTTGAATTTTTGTCCAGTTATTTAATTGAATCTGGTTGAAAGAAGCAGAGCAGAGGTGAAGTTTCATGAAATTGATTTATCAATTCAAGATTAAAAAATCATCAACCATCATGAGTTTTAATTAATCTAATTATTGTGATACTTATTCAACTTTCAGTTCAGTAAAATGGCGCAAAATCTTTGGAAGTGGGATTCATCAGAAGAATCCGATACTGAAGAAGATGTCCACTCACCACCACCTAAGCAAAAGAAAACTAGTGCTCATGCTGAAGTAACTGGAGAAGCAGTTGAAAACCCACCTGTCAGCGACGCCTTATCAAATCTTCAATTGAATCCAGGAAGCTCATCATCAATGGAGAATGGGGAGGCCAAGCCCAAGTCCTCAACTTCTACAGTCGAGTTCGAGAGCACCAGATCAAAATCGAAGAAGAATGTGAAATCAGCTCAAACTGCTCAGGATTCTCAACCGCAATCCAAAATAAACGCCAATCCTACGCTTAAGTCGGCAACTCCAGCTCCAATTACTACTCCTCAATTAGAAAATCGGGTTGTGGCTGCCCCTGATCCATCTACCCCGTCCAAATGGGTCAGCCCATTTAAACTTTCGAAGCATGAATTATCCAATAGCACCTGGTTTCCTTATACTGCCACTAAAGGTAGAGTGAGAGGTACAGGACAGCCACCCCCGCAAACCTCAGCAGTAGCAAACTATCAGTCAAGATATGTAGATTACGGAACGAATAATTATTTGCAACCCATAAGATCTCCATTTAGGGTGCCACTCCCTACACAAAAGCAGGCGTACGCGGAGAAGAAGCGAAAGGTAAAAATAACTGTAGATAAAAATGATAAAATAAATTTTCAAAATAATATGTTAGATGACGAAACTGATAAGATACTGAGTCAATTTAAATTGGCGTCGCAAACAAAGGAGAGGACTGAGGAGGAGGGGAATCTTGGTATGAATGATGATGTTCAGGATGAGCCAGACGATCAACCACCAGCTCCGCCATCATCCCCCGCTGACCAAAAGGATTTTATGGAATCTCATGTTTTAGCTTTAACCCATTCATGTCTAATATTATCGCCCTGTGAGTGGGCACCCAGTTTTAAACGTAATCTAACCGTTTTCAACTTTGCACAGGTGGGGAAGGCCAAGGTGGAGAAAATGAAGCAAAAATTGGCTTTAAGTATCAGACCACCTGCACCTGCTGCACCTTCAGCTCATCAGGAGAAGACTGATTCGGGGGTTCGTGGCAGGGAAGTTGATGATGACCCAAGATCCCGACAGCAGAAGAAATATGAGAAAGGTGAAGATGGTATGGCAAGGAGCCGTTAGAAGATGGAAAGTAGAAGGCTAAGTTTTATCATGAACGACTCTTTTTGGCAAGAGTTGTAGAAAGGACGATCATATAATGAATTGAGATTTGTCCTTCTTATTTTTGTTTTACTTTAACTTTCTTCTCTTTACTTACTTTATGTAGTTTTATACCCTTTATACATCTATCTATACTTATAGTTATAAATGACCATTGTTAATTCGTATTTATTTTGTTCATATGAATAAGTTATAAAAAGTTGATGAAATAATAAAATGTCTTACTTTGCCCCATTTCTTCAATACAACTTGTATATCATTTTACTCAACAAACGTTATATATATACACCGTCCGTATACTAAAATTAGCAAATGACAATAAGGATAAGTATATGCGATACATCTTTAAAAATTAGTATTTAATTATAAAATATAGCATAAAATACATTGGTTAAAAGGCAATTCACCATTTCAAAAGCAAAATGGTTTAACGTTTTTTATTAAGTAATACATGAAATTAGTTCTACTCCGTTCAACTCATTAAGTAACGTAACCCATAATAATTGATTTAACTCATAATACAAACAAGTGTCACTTTCACTTTAATTTCTAATGTTCAATTCTACATATAGCATCTACTCGTAACGTTATCCAGGCTAGCCTTACAGCTAGCATGCTGGTCCCTCTTCTTTCCACATCTCTCCTCCACATACTTCTTCTGAGCCGCCATCGAAGCCTGTCCAGAACTCGTTAATGCAAGCCCACACCTACTACGATAGCCCTCCCACTCAAAACAGCAAAAGAAAAATGTCCACTTCCCCTCTCCAACTTCTTTTTTACTAGCCTCGTCCACAGGAGTTAACGTTATGTTGACTAACTCCAGCGTCGGATTCACTGGCATCCCATTCCGGTCTGGTAAACGGTAGTCGGGGTTTGCACAATCATCCCTCATTTTATCCGAATAATAACATAATTTACGCCAGTTGACATCACTTCCGTACTTCAATTCTTCGAGCTTGTTATCATCCACCTGCATCACTATGTCCCAGAAAGGACGCCCTTTGGATTCGCACCAGGTTGACTTCTGGCTCAAGTCTTGAGTGATGGCGTAATCGTTTCCAATATAGTTGCTGTCTTTTTCTACACCACGCTGAAAAATCATACGGAGTCGGTCAATTGGCTGTCCGTCTGTGATACTAGGGCATTGGTACATGTAATCCTTTCTGAATTTCCCTATAGTAAACTCTTCATTGCTTAGCATTAGCATCATCGTCTTAATCGGGGCATCGCTCCGTTGCAACGGTGGAGGCATGCTGTAGTTCATTGTTGGCATGAGGGGAAATCCAGGGACTGCTAATAAGCTATCATCGTTCTCTTCAGTTAGTGTTTCCCCGGGGGAAGAACCTGGCTGATGACTGCAAATTATTGTAAATTAGATCGGAACTCCTTTGGATTGTAATGTAAATATAGGTATTATATATGCCATGTTAAAACTTACGGTTTGAAAACAGTCTTTCTGCATTCTCCCCCGTCGTCGCAAAGTAGTATTTCCTGTCCCTCCATTTTTTGAACTGCGAAGCCCTGGATCATTAAAGAGTATGACAAAAGAACGGCTAGAAACTGAAAATAACAAGATATTATGTAAAAAATCGCTAAGAAAAAGAATGTCAAAAATGAATGCCTTTGAACCTTACACTATTTATAAACTGTCGATTGATTTTGAACCCACACGTGATATAGTAGTCATTTTTGGGAAAGAAAGAGTTTTCCATCGTCATAATCTATAAGTACCAACAAGTTTATGTGACATACAGATTAAGATTGAGTTAACATGGAAGCTTGAGCTTACAAATCTTCTCTCATTCGAAGTTTTGCAGAGGATCAAGCCATGTCTTCGAATGTGATCTAATCCCATCATTATCTACAATATATGAACAGAACCAACTTTTATTTCAACATATGACGCACATCAATTACCTTACTTGATTTCAGGTTAAAAGTCATACCGCATCTCCAGCACTATGAAGACATTCTGATACATGATAGAATGTTGCCCAAGAGAAGACTATCAGAACTCCCAAAATAACTGCTGCAGTTCCTAGTGAAATGTTGTACTACATATATAAATAATATAAATTACCTACACACCAAAATTGAACATTCCTTGCAACAAATACAATTTATCCGTAATTATTCAAGCACAAACCTTAATTGGCTCAACTTCCTTTCCGATTCCTTCAACATGATCAGTTTTAAAAGTCGACTTCCTCATATAGCCACCATCCAGGAGGCGCAGTAGACTATAGGAAGCAACAAGCATAGTGAAAGCCTGTCAATATAAATATTCCTACGTTTAAAATCACATTCGTGGATTGATGTCTATCTAAGTTTTATAGAATTCCCATTAATTACAAAGTCACCTTGATTATTATCAAAACAGTCAACCTCACAGCAAAAACGGAACCAAACTGTCTAGCAAATGTGGTAATTGTCAGGTGCTCCGCCAACAGTTTACGATAAGGAATCAGTCTCTTCTGTACTACAATTTTTCCTTCCCCAGACATATTCTCAGCAGCTCCCAAGCCCTCAACCAGTCTCGAATTAAATAACCTCGCAGCATTTTCAAGAGCCCGACAATACAACAGGATCATGACGGTTGTCATCCTCGCTGAGAAGATTGAATAAAGATGGACAAAAAACCCGAGAACACGAAGCCATTTGTAGTGCTTTGAAATTCGGTAGTGAGAAATCCAAGGCCTCAAGATAAGCATAGAAATGAAACCAAAGGCTCCATTCCAGTCCAGAAAGACGATGGCAAAGATAAGGATCATGGTGTATGTTAAGGTGAATATGATCTCTCGCTTTATAGTGTACTTGATCCGGTATGAAGTGTCATAGTCGAGGAGATTGGAGCAGACGTTCCACCTCGTGAAAAATTCAGCTTTGGAGTAAGAGCCGGTGAAAATTGTGTACAAACTGGTAATGGTCACATGCCACAAATTAAGGAGCGTGAAGAGGCCAACCACCCAGTATTTGTCAAATTCCAATGCTTCAATCTTTCTAAATTCGGAACAAATTTTTTTTTGAAATTATACGTAATTTTCATAAAAACATCATTTTTAAAGCAATTTAAATACCTATGACCCAAAACATACCTATACATCGTTTTAGGATTTTGGTTATAAATTAATACAAAGTTGGAAAGCATCAGACCCGCTAAGATAGTCATAAAAATGGAAGTGACACAAAAGATCCTATAATTCCAGCAGGAATCACGTACACTAAATCTTGTGAAATTACGATATCTCTTCCTCCCCAAAGGCAAGCGACCTGACCACATCAGTATCTTGAAAAAGAGATTCATTTCTTCCATAAACTTGTCACTTCTACTTTCTCCTAGGTCAGACAACTTTCTCCCATATTTCTGTTCTTCGGCATCCAAAATTAGACCTTCTTCTTGACTTATGTCGGATCCAGTATTATACATCCATTGGTCATCTCGTTCATTTGGGGGTAGGCGTGGAAATTCTTGGTAATCCATTTCATCATCATCATCATCAATATCATCACCGTTATTACCTGGATTCAGATCTTTATTACCAGTTTGCCATCGAATTTTCTTCTTGGGAGGTACTCCTCTGGAGACTGAATCAGGTACCCGATGGGAGATGCGGGAGGAGGCAGCAGTTATTTTCGATAGTTGACGATCTGGGTTCCTCAGCTCATATTTCTTGGGAATTATTGAATCTTTCTTCTTTCTTTTCAGATTCAATTGTTTTCGAGTTTGAATCCTTTTAACGAACGTGTTTTGACGAACGGTTTGGACTGAGTGGGTACCTAATTTGTCTTTTGCATGGTCATCATCTCGATTCAAGTGCCATGTCCATCCGTGAATAGGACTTTGTTCGGAAGTATTATTAGGGTGGTCAGGATTTTCACTTGTTTTGGCAGGTTTCTTCGAGTCTTCTGCTTGCCAAAAGTTGAACAACGCTTCCCCGAAAAAAACTGTGATTGAGTTAGACCCGAACCTTGGAAGATCACGGGTCCCAGTGAAGTCAAGGTCTGATAATTGTGCTCTCGCTATTTCACGATAACTTGAGAAGCTATTAGAAGGGAGGAAATTTGAGTCAGAAGTGGCACGACGTAATTTTCGCCTTGGTGGTCGTTGAGTCTGGATTAAAATCGGTTCACTTATGCTAGCATGGAGAAAATGATTGTGGTCCTCATTTTTGAAGTCTTTCAGAGAACCTTGATTTTGGTCCATTTCCAAGTGGCACGTTGGTAACCTCGAAATTGATTTATGTTATCAAGTTTGCAACAAGAATAATAATAGATATGGTCACATCAGATATTACGTGAGGTTATTATTGAAATGTGTTACATGAAATCATGAATCATGAAAATTTTATTGGAAAGAAGAGACGCGATTTTGCGAAGCAAAATCGCAGACTGTCATATCAACGCCTATAGGCGTTGATTCAATTTGGAAACCCCTGGATTCCAAATGACAGTCAGTCGAAGACTGACTATGTAATCAGTCACTGTTCTGAAAACTTCAAAAAATACCACAGCCCAAACGGCTGCTCCAAATGACTTCAAACAAACGCCAATATTTGCATCTATACCTCGTACACCATATCTAATTTCAAGAATCATGAAATACGTAGCAGTTTGAGCTACATATGCTTAAACATCGTATTTTTGAAATTTGAACAACCCTATCGGGCATGTCACACGAGAATGAAATAAAATTTCGTAATTTTAAATTCCTTTATTAGTAAACCAGAAGTCAAACCCAGAAGTTGTCTCGATCATCATTGAAAGATTGTCAATTCTATCTTAACTCTTGCGCTTCATTTGCGCTTATAGTCATGCATATATGATTTTCTTGTGTGTTTTATACACTAGTTTTAGTCCTTGCAGTCCATAAATATTTCAAAAACTAATTTCAATCTACAACACAGGAACCTGCGTTTACTATAAACTTAGTCAAGGGTCAATAACGTTGCTGGAAATAATGCAATACGTGAAAGTAACTCAGAAATTCAATAAAGACACAATTAAGAGAAAGTCTTTTGAGTTACCCGTTTATGCTACTTGACATAATCCTACCTACGTGTATGCAAAATTACTTTAACCCTACAAGAAAAAAGAAGTACGTTAAGAGCTCCCATATTCAATCAACTCAAAAGTCAATGCAAGTTAAATTAAATCAAAACTTGCTTACTGAAAAAGCGGGGATGATTTCAATCGCTCTTTCCACTCTGAAGCATCACTTTCAGTTTTTGTAAACGACTAGAAATATAATATCGCAAAACATTGGCAGCATAACATCAAAGTGATACTTGTTATGAGCAGGACACAGACAAACAACACACGGTAATGCTATTTTTTGTGCAAGTTTTCTTACAAACTTCATATTAAAGCCGTTTATTGAAATTGCAGCATGTTATTTATGATTTTTATTTTGATACACTTACCATGATCTACATAGGTAAATTTACTTATTTGTTATGATATTGCAATTTCGAATTAGAAATAAAAACCTGTTTATATTAGTGGGTCGGTATTACGTCGCTGTGTATGTAAATAGCACTATTAATGTTTGTCAAATTCAGATTTCTCGCTGCCATTGTACTGGAGTTGTATGACAATACGAAAGAAAATTGCAGATTTAGAATTGTGAATTCTATTTTTACCACAATTTATTTTGTAGCTGAATGTATTCAGAAAGTTATAATTCTACTAAGTTGTGTGTCTGTCTGTCTGTCCGTGTGTACTCTCCTGGTCACATACATTGACCGATTTTGGTCCAATTTGGTAACGGTAGTACTCCACAAGGGCTCTTCAGGGAATACGTTTTAGGAAAATCGGTCGCGCGCCTTGACAGTTGTGCGCGCGCACACAATTAAAATGAGTATTTAATATTGTTGGAGATGCTGAATCGAATGGTTACCGTAGTATGCTTTCGTTGATCAATATGATTCACTTTTATGATCAGTATGATCAGTATATTTCATTCATAATATGATCAATATGATCAAAATATTCAAGCATGCACAGGTTGGCTGGTGGCAGTTTGTAGCGGAACAATTTGTGACGTTGACATACAAAATCGGCAAAAGTGTGTTTCTTAAAGGAGAAGTCTCTTTTAAACTAGTGATACATTTTTTATAAAATAAAATTAGCCTAATGCTAAAAGTATACAGGGTGCAACATTTGACCACTCCTGAGTTGAATATGTATTTAAGTATTCAGTATGATGTGTCATTTTCTTCAATTTTGCGATGTGCAATATGCATTTCTTTGTCAGTCAGTCGCTCACGAATGCGTTTACATTTCACTAAAATTCTTGCCCAATTACAGAAAATAATTTGAAAACAGTATCGATGAATTATAGCCGCGATAAACCTGATTGAATAAACTTGAAATGTGATATTCACTGCGAAAATTAAATTAACCACAGCTAATTAATTCCTCATACGTTCTCCTTTCCAATAAGTGTGAAAGCAAGAAAACTGGCATGGCTTGTGTTTCAACAAATTTCAAATGTATGTATGTATTTTGAACGCAAAACTTATATAATGATCAAAAACTTACCATTCTTTCCTCCGCTCCATTAGCTTTGCAGGATGTACTCATTAATATTGCCGATGGTGTACTTGACCCGGTTCGCATTTCCTCTCCGGCCATTCTCTCCTAATGCAGCTGTATATTTTCTCATACAAACGATGGTCAAGAAGCAGGAAATCTATTTTGTATGATGCTGGTGATTACGTAACATTAGAAGAAGCGTCCCATTACGAAAGAGGATAAGAAGAGAGATGGGACACACCATTTACTTATTTGAGACGAAGTAGGGATGATAGTGGTGATTGTGAATAATGAATATAAAAAGATAAGAATTTCTACTGCAACTAATTACATGACCAGAATATATTATGCAACTTTTAATTTATCGCGAGCTGAAGATGGATCTAGAAAATGAAAAAAAAAATGTTAGTAAATTTTAAGTTCAACATGAAGCGCTAACGAATGGCTGAATATTTGTTTAATTAAATAACGATTGTCGTGCATCAAGTATGACTAGCTGTTTGTGGTCAAATAAAGGTAAATTCGCTTTTATTACAAAATCGCATCAACTTTCAAACCATTTTTGTTGTACATTCGCGTGGTAAAATTTTATTCATTATAAAATGTGAACCTTCTCATTAGAGGTATATTTGATTTTATAGGTTCAATACATGATTTTATTATTGTAAATAAAGTGAGCATACTGTGCAAAACTTTTTTATTGTATTTAGTAACACTGAAAACTAATGTCTTATTATTATCTTAATAATATAATATGAAACACGATTATCGAAGAAAAATTAAACACTCTTAAGAAAATACAAAATATTCTTAACTAAACGTATGTTTACTTAATACCAATAAACCATTTGATACCATAACTATCAGTGTATCAATATATCATCATCATCCTTCATAATACCGGATATATCATCTCGTCTCTTGTGTGGCCTGCTGATTTTCAGAAGAAAATAACTCTTGAAATTGAAACGGTTCAACAACATTGTTTAAAATCGCAGGTATAGCAATGTACAACGAAATAAAATTGTGTTCGAAGCAAAACTAGAAAGATTTCAACATACTAACTTTATAAAATACTATACACATTTACATCTGTGTAAACTAAACTACTATAAGGGTATGTAATTACTAGATGTGTGTTTAAACGGTAGAAAACGAATGAAAAAAGGAGTGTTATATATGCTCGTTCCCCTTCAGATTGTGACAACAGGCAGTATCCAAAAGAGTAGAGAGCGTTACTATATATTCATTTCCCAGCCAGCAACCCTTACCAAAACCCCATTCATGAACGTATTTTCTTTTATCCTCACTAAAAGTATATCTTTGCTTCCGAAACATTTTCCAGTGACTAAGGCAAATGGATCCTTTAAATGAGTGAGTGTAGCAGTGGATGAATGCGAGAGTAAGCGTTGTGAGTACGTTTGTAGGAGAAGCACTAAATTTTAGAAGTACAAACTAAATTACGTAACGGTACTTCATTTCAACGTAGCTTTACTAGCTGTGGCTCTCAACTGAAATCATGTCCCTTATTCATCATCATGTAAAATGTACACACGAAGTGAGTGCATGAAAAAATATTCAACCACTACGAAAACAAGGACGGTAGCGAAGGAAGCGAGAAACCGTAGTGCTTATTCAATCAAACATTTACGTTCAAATGTACCTCAATTAGGGCCTTCCAGGGACCTTAATTAGGGTCCTTGCCCAATATAGAGTCTTTGGGGCCATAACTAGGGTCCTAGGTGCCTTAATTAGGGCCCAAAAATAATTTTTCAATATTTCTTTGTTTCCAAAACTCGTTTCAACTGAAGAAAGTGTTTGTTGCGCTAGTAAACGCATTGTCATCGTTGGCTAATTGGGACGGCCGGATTTGCGTCCGTCAATGCTCAGTTCCGGTTTTAACAATGCAGGAGGGATGATCTAGAGTCGATACGATGCGATGACTTATAATTTTTTTACATTTCAACGAATTGGGTTTATATCCATCCTGTCTTGTCTTTCCGGTTCGGAAGTACACATAGCTTTACTCATATACGATATTATTTATTCTTCCAACCCCAATAATTTTTAATAGATTATTATTAGGTAATAGGTAACTCTACTCGTTTTTAATTTGGCATAAATCATAAGCATATAGTGATGCGTAAAATAGCATCAATGAGCATTGCTCTGGCTGCCTTACGCAGTATTTAGGTATATAAGTATGTATGAAGTGATGATGATTATATGATGCATCGTTGATGCATCATTTGCAAATTTGTACATATGTAATGTGGGCCAATGAACCCAAATAGTATGAAAGCTTGTAATGAATGATTATGATTCTCCGGTGAGAAGTAAGAATAATAATACACTCTTCTTTTATCTTTCAATCGGCAAACATCTTTCCTCTCTACATCTTATTTACATTCTATCATATAATATTAGACCAATAATTTCAAATCTCTCCTTTCTACCATCTACTACGTTCACCCCCAAATATATTTATATAAAACCGAGTACAGGTTCTAAATGTACGCTACAACTCCGTAACTGGAGTCCCTGCAGATCCCCGAAGGCGGGATCGTGACTATATATATTACATGAGGCTAATAAATCCATAATAGTACTTTGAGAAAGCGGTCAATTACTTTATAAACCGCTTTCAAAACAACTGAGATGCACAGCAATGACTCTAAGCCGCACATATGTTAGCTGGTTTTGCGTATGACCCATATTAAAAAGCAAGGCCTTGATTAATTGTGTGTAATTGTGATAAGGCCGAAAATTCTGCTAGGGGTTGTAAGAGTATACCTGTGTGTGGTACACGTTTAGGTAAAAAGGGCTAACGAAATCAAATCATAATGCTGGTATAATCAAGCCAACCCTGCAAGAAACCTCAGTTAAGTACACACCTAAAACTTCTGTCATTAGTAATCTTTATGTTATGCAGTCCAAGTCATCTGTTCCAAATGTCCCTACTTTAGACATCGTGCAGGCTCAGTCATATACGTTTCCAACTAATGAATATAAACAATGTTCGCGTGAACCAACCAGTTCAATATTCTAAATAGAATTTTTGCAACATTGAGAAACATGTTCATGCCAATCTGTGTTTCAGTACTTTTCGAAGTATACAACAACATAAAAAGTGCAATATGTAAATGTGTAAATATGTATACATATATATATATAATATATTGTTATATTTAAAACGACCTGAACGTTTTGTGTAATGAACGCATGAGTTCATTACACTTGTTCAGCTCACTTGTCGTTGCACTTCCTTTAATTTAATGTGCAATGTACACTTTTAGTTTTATAACTGTGATCTCATGGAAGATTTCCATGAGATCATACGCATTCAATATTCAATGTCCACTTTATTGAATGTGCGTGTTTGCACTTTCTACGCATGTTAATGCACTGTCGTTTCTCAAAACGACATTCAATTTGTAATCCTAAAATCTGATTTACTTTTAGTATATAAGACTTATGAAAATAAAGGAATCACGTCCTTTTGTCTTTGCTGTTGCGCTGCTAAACCTTTCTCTTGTGTCGCTGTTCCTTTTCCATTTCAGGGTATTAACCATATAAGTCATAACCAGTCAACCAACATATTACGTGGTGTTCGTACTAATTACATGGAAAGGACATTTTGTGCTTGATGTTTTTGGTGTGCCACACCCTTCACATTGCTACTGTTTCTTTCCACTTCATTTACGCTTTGAGTTTCCATTGAGTTTTTCGTTTCCTTTTTACCACGCAAAAAAATCATCAGCAACACTTCCATCACTTATTTCAACAATTTGTCCAGTCAAATCAAGAAGTCCAAATCCAGATTTAATTTCCATTCATTCAACCAGTAAGTTAAAAAAATACTCAACTAAAAAATGATTTTCTTGTCGTAGTCATTTTTTTGTCGTGATCTTATGTGTATTATGTGAGTGATTTAGTGTCAATATCAAATCGGTGGTTCTTTCTTTGTTCATTCGTAGTTTGAAGTTCCTACTATTTTAACCTTCCACTACAAGTGCCCGAATCTACCCGAATTCGGAGTTCACTCACACACAACTCGAAAAGACCGACACCTAATTACAGTACAAGCCTAGAAATTTCTACAGACAATTCCGAAAGGTAAAAAGAGATTAGTATTATACTTTTTAACAAAATCTGAACAGAAACTATCATTTTATTTTGAATTTGAGTTGGATATTTTTCTCCAAGTTAAAACTAAAAGTTTATGTACGAAATAATTTTCTTTTCAAACTCACAAGTTTCATTTACAGTCCACACGCACACGCAACGTTGATAGTATCCTTCGGTATCCGGTATTTGAATTTTTACGAAACATAGACAACTGTTGATGAATAAGTGATTGTGTGAACATATTTTACTATGATTAAAGGAACCTAAGGCACAACCCTTTGAGACTTTCTAGGCTGATTGAGAAAAGGCCAAAAGGAACAAAAGTGAGTTTATACACTTCTCGCTTTATGGCCGTATTTTTTTGTCCCATTCTCAGATTTAGAACCCTTTTTGACATTATAATAATATTATAAAGTTACTTGTGTTTGTTGTGTTCATTTAACATCTTTATAACAGTATCGTATCATCAACATCATCCATAGTTAGTTATGATCCAAAGAGTACACAAGCCTGAAACAGGAGGCAGCTCAAAATGTGCATTTATCGGCACATGGAACACCTATTAGTCCTCTAGTACAGTCCTTCACAGAAAACACAAAAGAAATTTTTAAGATATTCTTCAAATCAACATTTAGCGTTTTGTACGCGGTCACTATATTTTCTATGGGATATCTCGATGTTGGATCGGATTAAGCAATTATCTACGCCAGAACGAATAAAGGTGGCCGAAATGCTCGGTGCAATTCTTGTAGTGACAGAGGAACCAGCGATGCTTCAGGTCCAACCTCTGCCACCATAACGAGTAAGAGGATTTCTTCCCCCTTGCACTAACTGTGGAGGAGCTGGTCATACGGCTGTTAGGGAGACGTAACATTGAACATGTGTTCAATGTCAATAGCAAACTAGCATGTGCATTTAATGCAAATTTCATTATGCAAGTGCTAA
>JAANSM010002659.1:0-14495 GCA_036850725.1 Orchesella villosa | reverse complement strand
ACAAGGAATGTTAATGGGGTGAAAACTTGACTGAAAACACTACCTCCTTGATAGGTTGAGCTCATATATTGCCAAACCTTTCTCGCATGGAATGGCATATGACATACAGCAAACGCTAACACAACCACGATCAACATTTTCACAATCCTACGACGTGACTTCAAAGCTCCAGTTCCATACTTGGAGCTTTTCACGACACGTAATCTTTTTAGTCTTTTGGGAGGCCGACTACTTAATAAATTGTTGTTTGCCGGTGGAGGTTTATAACGAAATGTTGAAAATGAATAGCTTTCAGGAGCCTGTGAACTTTCACCACTCGCAATCCCATTGCACTGGCTTCCACAGCCATCCTCACATTCACTATTTCTTCTCTGAAACTTTTTATGCACATATTGGCACGAACTTGTTTCAACGTTTTTTGTGTTCATTATAATTGTACAATGACCTCTCCGTCCCTTTTTGCTGCGACTTTGTTTCTTCTCGAATTTCACTAAAACAATTGGATCGGTTTTCGTATTTCTCTCATTAAAATCATCCGCGTATTGTCCGTTACAGAAAGGTGAGAGTGGCGTGGAGAAAGTTACCGCTTTCTTAGGTTTTCCACCAGGTTTTCTCAGCCGGCTCAGACATTTTGATCTACCGCCCACACAACAAGTTGTTAACGGGGAATTAGGTGCCTCCTCAGTTTTCCTTAGTTCCACTTCACTTGATCCAACAAAATCATCATGATGCTCAACATCATTATCACCAACATGATTGTGGTTTTGAGAACAACAATTATTGCTGAAGCTCGTTTCTACTGTGCTACATTGACAGTTATGACTTGTTACAAGTTGGTGGTTTATCGCTTCTTTCTGAGCAAAAGTTTTGCAAGGAAGACAATACTCTTGTTCTAAAGATCCATTAATATCAAGGTGACACCTTAAGTGCCCATTTTTCTCCCTTGACTTTCTTTTTGTACTTCTTGATTGTAACTTTCGCTGCTTCTTGCCACAGTTTAAGCGAGCTACTAATGGAGACGAGAGAAGAAAAGACTTTCTCCCGGAGAGTTGACATTGTGTTCCCGTTATTTGGTTGGGTTTGGATGTTGTTGGTGAGGCTGAAGGAAACAGCGGATGAAGAGCTGTTGGACGATTTGCCTGCTGAACATTGTTGATAGGGAGCAATGTTAAGTTGATCGTTTGCATTATGCTACTTTCTGCCTCTCGGTAATATGAGCCACTACAACTGCTTGAGCTTTCAATTGATGTGGATCCCGCTGGCATTTTTGTGTTACTTGTTCTCCAGAGCACGATACCAATGTGAGTGTACAGAATGGTAATGATCCCCAGCGGGATGATAAAAAGAACGGTCATGCTGACCATGTCCAAAAGTTTGGAGTCATATTTGGTCCGGTTGGGGAGACAGAGGATTTCATGTTCACCATTGGAGAGTGGGATAGTGACGGTGCTGAAGTAGTAGAAGCGAGGTGAGCTAATGGCTGCACTCAAAATCCAGACGCATATTATGGTTATCTATAATAAAAAATTAGATGCATTGTATTGTATTATTGGGGAAATGCAACATTTATGCGTATATGTAAGAGATATGGGTTGTTACTCAAGGGCATTTCATCTGATCATTCTGAGCTGAGAGAAATTTTGATTTAAGGGGTTGGAGTGGAAAAAAAGTTAATTGGATGCCGGAAGGAAACGTTATGGATAGTAAAATATATGTCTTTCATGAGCGTGTGGTCAATACTTTATATATGTTCCGTAATGTTTGCACAACAATGAATTAGAAGTGCAGCCTTAACAGTGGGTTTGGATGTTTGAACATTACAACAAGATTACACGCTTAGGTATACACGATGACCATGTCAATACATAAATTGAGAATGGGTGACGAATTTTCTAGTGATGTACGTCCAGCAAACGGGAAGAAGTGTAACTCAATATGTAAACCAAGTTCTAAATATTTCAAAGTGTGACAATTTTTTTAACCGCATACTTAAATTAATATCAATAACTAAAGCTGAACATCCTTACACCTAAGCCTAACGAAAATTATTGTGTTTTTTATAAAAATCACAACGGCATTTCTCTAAGCTGTAAAACATATTTCAAAAACATACGCATACATCAAATATTATTGAAATTATTTTAAATTGGACACTGAAATCCTATGTTGAAACGTTTTATAGGAACGACATCATATGCAATATTTTACAGTGAGATTACATTAGACTTTGACATCAGCAGTTCTTGAATTATGATGCATCAGCTATATTATACTGCTAAAGTTGTACTTCGGACAAAACTCGAAATAAGAGAAGGGTTTTTAATATTAATTCATAATGATGCATGCCATTTTAACATCATGTAGTTGGAGAAACTCTAATTTGTCTCTGTCATACAATTTCGTTAATCTTATGGCAGTTACAAATTTAATACATTTATAAAAAAACATTGTTTACTAACATATTGTCCAACATGTTACAAATTCATTTGAAGACGTGACTACGATGAGTGATGATATCCCTGACCAAGGTCAAACTCATAAATTCTCATTTAACTTGAGTGAAAATGTAGCATAGGAAATAGCCTGTGAGACTGAGCAAAGATATGAACCCTTTTCATGGGAAGAAATTAATACTTGTCTGTTCCCTTAAAATCTCTCGTCCCCCTTTTCACCTTTTTCTTTCCAAATTGTTGTTATTTACCATCATATAAAACAAGAAATAATGCAATTATTTAGGACACTTGTGCGCTTTTTCTTGAACATATTGCAGTTACTTAGAGGTACTTTTTGTAATCAGATTCGATCTAGTCATTTAACCTCCCCACATAATGAAAATGCTAAAAAGGCTTAAGCATTTCAATTTCTGCTGAGCAGGTGGGTTCCTTGCTGCCAATTATTACTTCCAAACGAAATTAGCAAAGTTATTTTAACACAAAGTTACTTTCCCCATCATTAACTTCATCAGTTCAAATCACTTTTCGACTTAGTTTTTAGTTACTAAAATCCCGACATACATATGCAGGAGCACCAGAGGTCAAACACCTGACAATTGCGGATGGAACCACTTAATTGGATACCTTCGTCAGAAAGTAAAAGCTATACGAAAATAATTTACTGACAAGTCGCAAACACGCAAAATCTGAAATAGTTTAGCTTGATGAAATAAATTGGCCAACAAACGCCAAATGTTGTATATGCAAAGGTTTTAGTTTTAAACATTAATTTAATTCACAATGGAAAAAGAGGTAATTCAATAAATTTAGTTAGATTCTTTCCAACTCTGCAAATCTATCCCTATCAAAATTTCTTTTTATCTCAGAACATAATATATAAAACCCAAGTTTTAAAACAAAAAGAAAGTATTTTCGAAAGCCATATGATGTCGCATGTCGTATAGACATGATGTATACAATAGGACTAGAAAGCGTCTCTTGCATATGCATTACATTCAATGTAACTTAATGAAGACAAATTGTATACACTAGTGAAATAACTTACCCTTAATCGATTTAGCGTCATCATTTGCTTGCAAGTCATGGGATGTATTATGGCCAAATAGCGCTCGATACAGATTACTACTAGAATGAGAACAGATGCTGTTGTACTCAAACTGTTGATAAAGTGATACATCTTGCACATAAACTCTCCAAAAATCCAGCTAAAACGAGAAACGTAAATAAAGTAAATAGAAAGTTAGTTTTATACATTAGCCACACACTTTAAATTACGTAGCAGTTTTTAGAATTTACTTATCGCAAACGTTGCAACTGCTGCGATTTATCCAATGTAATAACAAATTAATTAAAGGAACAATATTTCGCGAAATGACGTTAGACCATGGATTTCTTGTTCCCAGTTTAATTTTCTATCGCCAAACGTCATACGCCAGCGAAACATCGATTTCATATTTTGATGCCGTTGAAGCTACAGAATATGAATTCACTTGAAAACATGTTTTGAGAAAACTGTTTCATAGAAAACAGTATGAAGAAAGCAATTTTGAAATGAAAAGAGAAAGCGTATTTCCATGTAGGAACCAATTTGTTCATATCACCACGTGTCAAAATGTCAATTTCCTGCCACGCCTTGTCATTCAATTGGCTATATGACGACGACCTCAAGTCTATCATGGTTTTGCTATCAATGTACTCAACTAACTATCAATAAATTCGTGCAAAGTTCTCACCTGTCCATAAGGTACGTCACTATATTCTGGTAGACGCAGAATACCCCCACACACAAGTCTGCGAACGCAAGGTTGGCCAAGCAGAAGTTGGTTATCGAGCGCATACGCCAATGCAGAGTGACAACGAGGATGACCATTAGGTTTCCTAGAAAGAAAAGCAAAATTGAAGACATGTAATAGAGAACACGGAGTTATTGAATTCCAGCTACATGGTAGAATCACTTGGAGTAGAAATATATCTGATGAAATTTCATCGTCATACATTCGTTAACCTCATGGCCCACCATTCCATCACAGTGATGGTTAGCAACCAAAATGTACAAACTCCCATACTACGTCAGTGCGATGGATGCATTTAAAAATGCATCACTCCCAAAATACATGTCTGTAATGTATCGCGTTACCATGCTGGCCCACCATTCCATCACAGTGATGGTTAGCAACCAAAATGCACAAACTCCCATACTACGTCAGTGCGATGGATGCATTTAAAAATGCATCACTCCCAAAATACATGTCTGTAATGTATCGCGTTACCATGCAATATACTCCGAAAGTACATCACTCCAATGTACCAAGAAACTTGTCCCATGACTCCCGGAACCATCACTGTGATGTTTATCAAATATACTTTAAATTATGAGGTAGAAGATGCTAAATATGAATTTTTTTATGAAATGGGATAAAAAAAGGGATTATGAGTCAACACAGTGAAGTGGCGTAGTGAAATATAAGATGAAAAATATTTATTCGGCCAGTGGCCAAGAGTACACAACTCATATCAATACTTTCCAACCGTACACGGCTCTTGATTTGAACAGGTGCTTGTATATTGGGTGAGATTGGGTCACCAAATGTTTCTTTCTGGTCAGTCGATAGAATTTAAAAAAATAAAGTCATTTTGTCAAATGTAGTAATTCGAATCCAGTCCAAAACGGTGCGGCTAAAGGTATATTTCATGTGGTGCCTGAGTCGGGTCAAGGCGTTTTAATTTAGGTCATTTTGGTCTGGGTTAGGTTTTCTAGGTATCCGAGTAGTAATCGAATAGAGAAGAGTAGTTACACAACTCATATTTGACCTAGCAAACTCAATCTTTT
Source organism: Orchesella villosa (assembly GCA_036850725.1). Lineage (NCBI taxonomy): Eukaryota > Metazoa > Arthropoda > Collembola > Entomobryomorpha > Orchesellidae > Orchesella > Orchesella villosa. The sequence continues at coordinate 9,212 of JAANSM010002659.1, read as the reverse complement.
CCTCTTACCGTTTTTAAGTAAACGTTTTTGAGTGCTTATATTTTAATTTTTGCCTTGGACGTTGTCACTTTATGAATTATTCCATTGACTGACCCGAGAGAAAAAATGATTATGTTAGGTATACAGCCCTATGCAAATATTTGCACTCTTGGGGTAATTTATTACGCCTTTATCTTGGAAACAAACGACATTTGTAACTAAACAGTCAAGTCAAGTGACATTACTATTCTGTAATACAGATGCGCATGCGTAATTATCAGGTATATTTTTATCAATAACTACATATAAAGACTAAAGATGACTGAGTTTAAATTGAATTTTAGTACCCTACGTATATCCAATAGTTCATATAAGGCATGCTTGTCACTTCAGTCATCTGTACGAGACAGTGTGTTCATGGGTCACACTCTGACGTTGACACTAACTCTGAAAATGACCAGGCATGCCGTGGCATTCCTTATTATCAACTTAATTAGTTTTTTCTTTGTACGGATTTCTTGGTTTTAATATTTTGGAGGTTTTGAAAAAGCATTGATAAATGTGGGAGCCGGGGTTTTTGGTGACATTTGGCCCTTGGGCGTTTACGGTCGCGGAGCTTGATGCTTATATGGGAGCTACGTTGAAGTCGCATAGCTACGTATATGGGAGCCTACACAACATGAATATATTTTTTATCAGTAGTTGAAAGGTTAATGATTTCGTGTTGTAATAATAGTTTTTATTACCGACACCTGGATTTCAAGTTTGGTTAGGCTGTATTTCGGTGATATGTGATGCCCGTGAAAAGGATATAGCATAGCCGATTCCGTAGGCGATAAGAAAATCATTCGGGTCATCAACTCAGTGTGAATTAAGTCTTACACTCTATACGAAGCACTTGTGTTACTTACGATTTTTGCAAGGAGGAAATAGAGAAATGCCCAAAGAAAATCAATATTTGGTGAATATGATATAAATGACAAATCGTTGGACTAAATCTTCTAAATGAGGGAATTCAACTATATATTGCTTGTTGTATCCCTTTTTGGATTTCTGAACAGTATTACCTTATCCTTGATTAGTAACAAAGTAATTTCCTGCCTTTCCTGTACGGTTGATGATTTTTATCACTAATATTATTGGGCGGATCTAAACTTTAATGATGTAAACCCAGCCGTTTGGTGTCTTTGTTTTTAGATGGAAAACCTTGGGAATTACTTTTGCTTGCAATTTCTCCAGTATATAAAACGTTGTCTCATACCACGCACTTAATAAAAGGAAGATATTATATCCACCGTGAAACAAATGTAAGAGCTTCCAGAATCCTGATTAATTCTAACTAAACTAGAGACGCAGTCATTCACTCATTCATGTTGAAGTTGAAGGTTTCCCATTATTATTATTAAGCCAAACCGGACTTGCGGCTGTAGAAGAAATTGCAAAAATTATAAATTCATTTAGCTGGAAGTCAAACAACTAAACTTACCGAAAAAGCAAGAACAGAATACGATCGTATAGAGAACCAGAAAAAAGGCTCTCACTTCACCCCGATCGAAAATGTACTCTGTTTCTTCATCTCCAAAATCTATGAAGATTGATGATGACTCGTTGGATACCATTCTGGAAGAGTTGTAGTAGAATGTAGCATCTGCATAAAAATTACAAGGTAGATTTAAATAAATGTTTGACGTTCGGTTCTTATTCTGCTAATAGCAAAATATACACTTTGTTTGATATGGAGTATGGATTGTATTTGTGCAAGATAAAACGTCGCCTACAAATAACACAAGTCAGCTACAAATTTAAATTCCATGTAGGTATTTTGTTGTGGATCCATAAGATGTTTGCGTAAAGTAGGAAAAATCACAAGAAGCGAAAATGATGCTGAAGTTCATTGTACTGGTTCACAAATATTAGATTTGTATAGTACACCGTTGTTTCTTTTATATAACACATTCATTTATATCGATACATTGAGGGTTAGAAAAATTCATAATACTATAGGATTGTTATCTTTTTTACATTTGCTTCGTCCCAGTTCATCCATTAATAACTTTCAAATTCTTCCATGAATTTTCATAATGCCCTTGCCAATCTGCAAGTTAAAGTTTAACAAAATTTCTCCAAAACAGTGTGGGAGTGTGAAGTGAAACTTCATGGCTAGTAAATATAAAGCTTTCACATCTGCCGTATTGCAGTGTTTCTTATGTGAGAGAATCCCAACGGAAGTAAGTAGACCATTACGCATATCTCCTTCCTTTTTTCTACAGCTACAAAGTATACCTTATGTTTATGAAGTTATTGTCACAAGTTATATCACAATACCCCAAGGGAAAGATAAATTTGAAAGAAAGTATGTTTTATCATTATCCCACGTGTGGACAAATTTTAATTAATTACTCACTTTCACCAGCAGCATCATCGTGGCTTCCACTTGAGAACTCGCCCTCAATTTGACGATGGGAAAGGGCTGACATAGAAGCTCTATTCTACGTTTGGTATTTGTAATGTAAAAAGTGAATCTGATTCTGGCTTCCTTCACATTTTCATGTGGTAGATGGCAACATTCAATTACATTTTAGATTTGGAGATTTCATTTTCACCATTTTATTAACAACTCACAATGATTCACTATGTTATGTAATAATAAAAACTTTTCCTAAGAATCACCTTGTTTTGTAATTAGTTTCTCAAAATACGCTTCAATTTCACCAGAACTTATTATTTTAACAATTAGAGAACTAATGAATTTTCCCCAGAAGATGAATATATAGGGGTCGCTTATTTTCTCAGAGAAGGAATGCGTTGTGCAAATGGCTTGAATTTTTTTAATTTCACAAGAACTGCGTGGTAAGTATTTAAGTTTTTGTTGTTTCAGTTAGCAGTATCGAATTCCGCTCCTGCTCAGTCGTTATCAGACTTTTAATGTGATGGAATGTAAACTATCACTTTTAAGCAAGTTTAACGTTGAACCACAAATTATGTCATTTTGAATAAATATTAAGTTGAACAGATTGTTGGGGCTCCCTAGAGTCAGTTTGCTGTTATTTTGTAAAAGTATCATCTAAAGGTACAACAAATTATTTTGAAATAACAACTTCAATTTTGTACTTCTTTTTTTAAAAAATCACTTGTATCTTCCCCTTTAATAACAAAGCGTAAAAATGAGCATTTAATTGTACACAACAAGTTCGGAGAGTTACGTCGAAAAGAACTTTCCCTGGCACTAGCTAGGGATTGAATGAGTGGAAGTTGAGTAGAAGCGAGGCATTTCATACAAACATTTGGACGCAAAAAGTCGCACTACTGGTGACTAGTGAAAGTATGCGCTTACAGTATATAAAGCCTTCGCTTTCTTTGAGTTTAGCTCTCGCTTTCTACTCTTTCTACAATCCCGAACAGCCAGCAGCTCAAGTTACAGCCCTTCTCTTGCTCTTGTATACCTATATCTTGCTTTGAAGTTTGAATATATACTGACGCATCACAAATATATTTTTTGTCGCAACATTTTTGCGAAATGATCTGAGTCAGTACCGTTCTACAGTGTAGTCTTCTTTTTCCTTGTTTTGCAGACACAAGTCGTTAAATGGCTGAGTAAACAATCAACAATTTTCTTGTCTTTTTCAGGGTGCTTTCCTTCCATCTCTCTTGAGAATCTGTCGTATGAAAGCAGTGTATCATATATCTGATATAATGATGGCAAGCACATGATAATATGTGGACTCATCATAATTATGAGCGCTATTGTTTTTATTATGCAGGTCAAAAACCCTCTTCGTAACGAATGAGCGAAACAAAATAAACCCATTTTCGCAATAAAGTTTATGTTCGTGAAAATATTTTTCCCTTAGACAGAAATGCGAATGGGATAGTAGGTAAACAACCCCGAAATCCGCAGAGCGAAGAGTTTGTTGACATTTGTAAGGAAGAATGTAAGCTTATATACAAAACGTTTTACCCCTATTTCAGATATACATACTGTACAGAGAGTTCTTCCTTAAAAAATTCGATGCTCTGCTCTAATAATCAAGAAACCTCAGGAACTTTTTGCTTTGTATTGTTTACCGGAATAAACTATTCCCTTGAGATCATTTGGGAACATTTATTGATTGAAAATCCATTCGTTGTAGAGCATCGACAAATCATGATGTCCCCAACCTATTCCATTTGCTCCCCATTTTCACTCATTCTCAACCTATATCCTCTCGATTTTGTTCTGCTCATAAATAACAATTCGTCTCTACCACAAATTACAATGGGTTCTATTGTATTATGTGGTCCTCTCAACTATCCAACTTTTACATTTACTGCTTCCTTGATTAAATCTACTCTGAGGAAAGGAAACAACACAATGGAATACTCGAAAGGGTTGTGTTATGTAGCAGTGTATGTCCTAGACTTTTGAATTTACAATCATATTTGACCAAGGAGCGACAATGGACGCTACTGGATCTGTCTTTTACTTATACCTATCTTCTGCTCCAGAAAAGTACACAATTCATTTCATTCTTACCAAAACAATCCGAAGCAAAAGGAAACCGTAAAGTGGGTAATGTCTTATTAATGGATAAGGAAAGTAATGGGCGATGTTCAATAATTTATTATTATTTACCTTGACTTATTCGACAATGTTCAACTCAAAATTCATCAGGCTGTAAATGGTTATTATTAAATTTAACAAAACTACACTGAAATCTCTTACACAACTTGCAATAGGAAAGCATGCACGACTGCTTGAAGGAAATTTAATGAGAAGGAAAAAAGCTCTTTGCAGATCGGAAAGACATGACGTGAATGCTTATATGGATGCAACGAGTGGCTATAACCGCTCTGGATTTAAAGACATGCGTATATGATACTGGCATTGAAAATATTGAATATCAAAATTGATTTCTTATTCAGTAATAAGAAGTTTTAAGAAAACTGTAACAATAATTTAAAAAAGTGTCTCTATCATCTATTTCTAGCATGATATATAATTTTTAGAAAAACATGAAAATAGAAAAATATTGGTTTTGCCGTTTTTTTCAATTTTAGCCCTTTTACTTTTTACTACATATACGTTTGTGATGCATCCAAGTGAAAATGTGTCCATTTCTGAAATGAGATGCTTCGATGTCGAGCAGAAAAGCAATTTTGGATTGTGCAATCGCATACCAAACCCTGCTTTTTTCTCGTGCTCCTCCGTCTCCAGATTTAGCATACACAAATATTACTGCCTCCAGTGAAAACAAGAACTGGATATATTATGAAATGTAAAAATGTTCAATACTTCTACAATTTATGTAAATGTAGGAAATGAAAGTTTGTCATTTTATGGTATTTCAATTTCATATTGTATGATATAATAACACGGTGGTATGAATAATGCCGGGCTACCTAGGGCTAGCTTGGACAAGATTGTAATAAATAACCAATTTTGTTTCTTTTGGTTTAGAGTTGAGCAATATGGAATATTCGTTGCAACTTATTATAAGCTAGGAGTAGGAAATACTCCCGGACTAACAAAAGAAATATTAATCTAGCTCTCGCATTGTCAGCTTGATCATTGACGTCTACGCATCCATTTTGTTTTCGATATGCATCCAGTTTATGAATGTAATTAAATACATTCAGAAAACATTTATAAGGAATCAGACTTCAACACAAATTGGATTGGGTCTGCTGAAGCACCAGTGTCAATGCGTTTAAGTTTTAATTATCCTGAGTTTTTTTGAGTACCGTAAGATTTGAATGTAAAAAGCAATTCGATTTAGTTAGTAACACGCCCTGGTCAACAGTTTCTTTCAATTCTTTTGCTACATATTCGTACTGGTTTTCTAATTATCGTGATTATTTATTATATATATTAAGTGAGAAAATTTTGAAAGCTGACATTTACTAACTAGAATTTACGCACTCACAAGCTTCAATAAAAGAAGCCATGTGGCCGGAAAATAAGTCATATTGAAGTGGAAGTTGAATTTTATGTTGTTTTGTTGTCGGAGGATTCAAATATCAAAAGACTGTTGCCATAATAAATAGTATTTTATACAATGTATAATTGATTGGTACACTCCAAGATAAAGTAAGCTTTGTGGGAACTGGGAGCAGATGAATTTTATCTTATCATTCTTTTTAGCTTCTGTTAAAGGAACTGACATGGTTTAGAATAAGGAGTGTTCTAGACACGCATTGCAATCTCTTGCTTAAATCCTGCCAATCATATTATAAGAGCTTTTCTTAAAAAAGGGTTTGCAGACATTAACCTAAACGGGAAGCGTTCGATTGTCTGTGTAAAACGTGTTCTTCTATTTTATACCATTTTAGACGAATGCGATAGATTCTTCAAGTTTACTAAAATTGGTTTGAGCACACTGACAGGAAATATTCACAACTTCCACACTGACTTTTCTTTTCCGTGCACAACTATTTATGAGTACTTCATTACCCACCAGATTGCAAACATCCACCTTCAACGCTAGGTGTTTAGTACAATGTAGATTTCTAATATGAGGACGTTTTAATGTTACATATGTCTCACATACTTCTTACAATGCAATGATAAATGTATTAAAATAAGTTTAGACTTTAACTGATGCTCGTTCAAGGAAACTTTTTTTGTGCCTCGTATAGTGTGCAGGAATACTTCAGATGTCAGTATGAACCATGTTCTCATGAGAGAAGTAAGTATATTTATAGAATGTGAGTACTAAATCGAAATTTTACATCCTGCTCTTGAAAGTTGATGTCAGACGTCATTCTGATTCACAACTTCAAATGTGTATACCATTTTTATAGTATCAAATTATTTAGAATACTTTTACTTTCGTTTCCAGCTATCCAGCGGAAATAATAACATACATGTTTGATCTAAAAAGTAATAACTAAACCGATGCTGAAAAATTCCTGTCACCTGTATACCCCTAATTAAAGGAAGTGTTTACAACGCAAGTTGATCTACCTAAAAATGTCATGAGCCAAAGTTGTTAAGTGACAGGGGAAGGTAGTACATTCACCAACCAAGTGTAAAATCATAATGCGGGATAAGAAACTTGTGATAAACTTCGAAAAAAGTTTTCACATAAGCCACATTGATAAAACTTCCAATGAAGTGTTTAATCAGATCAGATTAGAGCGTTTCTGTTCTGTTCTGTACAATATAACGCTTCCCTCCTATCATAGTGACAGCTGGATACCACATTTTCAGCTTTATAGCTTTGTACTTTAACAGAATACGACTTTCTCTCTCGTTTTCTTCTCACTTCAGAGATAGACCATAGGCGATAACGAGGTACGAATTTTAGGTCACTGGATATGATACGATGTTGTGTGTCAAGTCAAGTGGTATTATGTTGAAAGTAATGAAAATGGGATATGGGCAAGGTATTTCATGTTTCATTTGGGATTCCATAAAGGGAAAGTTTGGTAATACAGGAACTCAGTATGACCTTATAGTCTCAAAGTAATAAGCATTTTCCCCTTTTTACCAAGTTTTTTCATAAAATGAGAAAGCACTTCGGCTTGGGATTCAGCGGTTTATTGGGTAGGTTGTGAAATATCATATTACTACAGTATTCTACTATAGTATACATACTAGCCATAGTGGTAGAACATACAAAACATTCTTTTCAGATATACTTCCGTTCCTGCTGCTGTCTGCTCCTCGTCAAAATTTCACGGAAGTAACTTCTATCATGCGTCATGATACTTGATAATAGTACGCGTGTGTTTAAACTCGTTGCAATATTGCGTTTCAAGAAAACCGACCATTCACAATTAGTTGTTTTTATTATAGTAAAAAATATCAATCGAAATGAAAATATAGTTTGGTGTTTCAAAAGTTTGTAAAATCTTTTCCCAATTATTCTATGTACAATGATAATTTACAGTTTACAGCATTTGAATGTTATAATTTCCATTTATTATACGTAGGTGACGACATGATCAAATTTTAATTGACATTTCTCGGAATTAGTACGTAAGAACAAGTGTTTCGCAATGGTCCTTATCAATATGCCACAGGTAGCATAAGAGTATATAATGTGCAGCCGAACCTTCCTGTTTGGAAGTAATGTTTGGCTGCATACTTCTGGAAAAATTGGAACTTGCCTCAGCATTAAAATCAAATTGCTTTCTGCAAAATTTGGTTTGACGTGATGTTTTGTTGTACTGCATTACTATAACCTGCAACTGCAACCACGCAGCAGACATGATACAATGCAGCTTCAGCTCGACCGAGAACGAAAGTTTCCAAGGCATGTCTGCTGCTTCATGTTCTTCATGCAAATTGTGTGTCCGCTGTTGGCCCAATTAATACAATAAATCTAACTCTAACTAACTAATATGGCGTATGTATTGTAGCGTAGTGAATAAATTGCATAATGTGTGTATGGTCCCCTTCATCAGCTTGCAACAATCAACAATTTCCCTCCAAGAAGCAAGCTAGACAGCATTTAAAACGAAAACGGGTAATGCTATTTTACTGTTATGTATCTCAAATTCTAATGGATCTCATGCAAATGATGAGTGATAACAAAAAGTCGATTTATTATTTTAGCCGAAGTAAGTTATTTTGAGGCCTTGACTGTTTACAAATACAATTAATCTTCATATACTTCATTGCAAGCAATATCAATGCAAAAAGATGGTTCTGCGATACCCAAGATTTAGTCGGATTTAGATTTATGTTTGCTTGTTAAAGGTTAGGAGAAAAACCATCTGGATTCATTTGATTGCCCATTCGAATAAATGCCAATAAACTTTACTTTGCATAAGATGTATGACTTTTATTGATCAATTTGTATCGTTAAAACTAGTTTCAAGAATTTTATCTGACAGAGCAAATTGTTTTTTTTAGGTTAGTAAAGCCATATATATCAACTAGTATAGTACGTCTTCTTTCTATCTGCTACAGTAAGATTCTTGTCCTTGAGGTCTATTCTATTTCTGAAGCCTAGAGTTGCAATAAAGTCCAAATGAAATGAGAACCAAACCAATGCTACTGATGAAGAAAGTAACTTTGTGTACCAAACTTTGGTAATTTTATTTGATAGAAGATAGAGCAAATGGAAACCGCACAACGCAAACATTCAAGATTACAAGATTGCTCAGCGGAAATGAAAATATGTTAAAGCCTTTCTTATGTTTATTGACTAAGCTCATTTGAATCTATATAATGTCAAAAATTGGCCTTCTGTGGAATTTTAGGAATTTTTTAAACTTCGTTAGGAATGTAGACTAATGAATGTTTT
>JAANSM010002658.1:0-14496 GCA_036850725.1 Orchesella villosa | reverse complement strand
GTGGTATTTTAAGTCTTATAGCCTACGGTACACAGTACTTTCAAGCTGGCACCCCGCCTCCAGACAATGTAAGCATCTTTATTCGAAGAATGAATGAGACTGAAGCGCATGTACAGATGATTATACTTTAATGCTCATTTTTCATCTATTCAACGTGTAGCTGTATTTAGGAGTCGTCCTCATTGTGCTTGTAATAGTCCTGGGATTGTTCACCTTCTACCAAGAGTATTCATCAGGAAAAATTATGGAATCTTTCTCAAAAATGGTTCCTAGCTATGCAAATGTGATCCGAGAAAAGAAACTCCAAACCATCAATGCGACAGAATTAGTAGTTGGAGACATAGTGGAGGTCAAGTTTGGAGACAGAATCCCTGCAGATATCAGAATCATAGAAGCCTCTGGATTAAAGGTTATTTACCGGTTCGCTTTAATAACAATAGACTAATAAAACTACTTAATGCATAATGAAGCTATTTAACCTATCAACAGGTTGACAATTCTTCCTTAACTGGTGAGTCTGAACCGCAATCAAGATCTCCTCAATGCACAAATGAAAACCCAATGGAAAGTAAAAATCTCGCATTCTTTAGTACAAACGCTCTAGAAGGTAAACTTTCACTCATTATGCGTGTCTGAAATTATGCATTGATAATACACATACTTATATAGCTCAAAGGAAATCACAGCTATGGAAATCCATTGTTAATTTTCAGGAACCGGCAAAGGCATAGTAGTAGCAACAGGCGATGGAACTTTCATCGGTAGAATTGCAGGACTCGCCACTGGTCTTGATAGTTTGGAAACTCCCATGTCCCGCGAAGTGACACACTTTGTCATCTTCATTTCCGGAGTAGCCATATTTTTTGGCGTTACGTTTTTCATTATTGCTTTGAGCATGGGATATGATTTTATTTCAGCAGCTATATTTCTTATCGGAATTATCGTTGCGAACGTCCCTGAAGGTTGAACCTGAAAACCTAACCTAATTACGTAACAATTGTTATGCAAAGGAAATTTTCAATTGTGGTTTTGTTAAAACACAATCTTACAATTTTCTTCAGGTCTTCTGGTGACATTTACTGTTGTGTTAGCGTTAACTTGCAAAGAGAATGGCAAACAAAAACTGTCTTGTGAAGCAATTACATGCTGTAGAAACACTTGGGAGTTGCTCAGTTATTTGTTCCGATAAAACAGGTAAATATTTATAATCAGTTATCAGTTAAAATCTATAAATAAATGCATGATACAGCTTCAAATATAATATTATTATAATTTTCATAGGTACGCTAACTCAGAACAAGATGACGGTTTCTCACTTATGGTTTGCCAACAAAATTGTCAGTGCTATGATTGGGAGCAAGGATTTCGAAAAAGATGAATCAGGATTCATTTCTTTGGCACGTGTAGCAACACTTTGCTCACGAGCCAAGATTTTACCAGATCAAGATGACATTCCCATTGCTGAACGGTATGCTCGACGCTCGACCTGAATTGTTTGTAGTTCTATGAGACACCTTGGTAAAATATAAAACTAAATTGAACCAATTTTATTAAACCGGAGCAGGAAAGTGAATGGAGACGCGTCTGAGTCTGCGATTATTAGGTACATGGCACAAATGATTGGAAGTATTGAGGATTATCAGGAAAAAAGAAAGAAAATTTTCGAAATTCCATTCAATTCTGTCAACAAGTGGCAGCTTTCCATACATGACTTAAATCAACAAAATGAACCAAGATATTTGGTTGCAATGAAGGTTAATGATTTCATCAATCGTACATAATGTTAATTTATAATTATCAGATCGTAAATGCATTGATGATTTTCAATCTTCCATGATGTTTAGGGTGCTCCGGAAAGAATAATAAGCTTATGCACCAAGATAGCAATCAACGACACAGTTTATGATCTTGATGAACGATGGAAAAAGACGTTTAATGACATCTACGAGGAAATTGGGGGAATGGGAGAGAGAGTAATAGGTGAGCCTACTCAGTCTACTTAACAGCATAGCTTGGGTTTATTCCAGATTGTAAGTGGTGAGTTAACTGTAAAATGTTTTATGTGTAGGATTTTGTGAAATGATGCTACCTGCTGACAAATATCCCAAGGGATTCCAGTTTGACCCTGATAACTTAGAATTTTTGAAAGATGGGATGACTTTCCAAGGACTTGTATCTATGATCGATCCTCCCAGGCCTGGAGTAGCTGAAGCTGTGCAGACATGTCGTACAGCTGGAATAAAAGTGGTTATGGTCACAGGTAAGCCACCGAGCCAAATCTAATACAAGGTTCCAAAAGTGTCCAACATTGCCTGGAACATTAAATTTAATGCGAAAAACTTTTATTCTTTCTATAGGCGATCATCCTATTACAGGTATAAACATAAATTAATGAGTCGGGCACAACTTTCGTAATTATTTTATTGATTAAAAAATGAAATACAGGGAGACCTTTGTTATAAAATTTTACGTGTTAAATTATCATATTACAGCAAAGGCAATTGCAAGAAGTGTTGGAATCATTTCACGTGGTAAGTTAATTTTCTAAGGCAATTTACATACACATACTATATATCAACAAACGCTCAGCCAGTAAATGGCCAGTATGTAAGCAAATATATGCCCAAAACGCATTCTACTTGAAATTATGTTTTATAACGACAATGATTTCATCAGATAACGAGACAGTCGAAGATGTTGCTAAACGTTTGAAAGTTGATGTTGAGGTGGTTGATCCTACTCAATGTACTGCTGCAGTGGTCAGTGGAACTGAACTAATGGAGATGAGTACACCTGAGATTGACGAAGTTTTGAAGTGAGTTATAAATTAGCTATCATATGTTACAACTGATAATAACTCAAATTATCATTCTACTATTTCAGGCATCACACAGAAATCGTTTTTGCCAGAGTGTCTCCACAACAGAAGCTAGTGATTGTTGAGGGATTTCAAAGATTAGGAAAGGTATGATTTCAGATTTTCGCACATGATCTTTTTACATAGGCTTCATGTAAAGAATTGAATGATGATGAATAAGTAGCTTTATTATACATACCTTGTATGTTAAAATTTAGATTGTAGCTGTAACTGGTGATGGTGTAAACGACAGTCCTGCGCTGAAGAAAGCTGATATTGGTAATGAATTAAAAATCACATTGCCCCAATTTATGTTTAAGAGAAACTAATCTAAAGGCCTAGTAAATTCATTCAATTTATCACTTTCACCAGGTGTGGCAATGGGCATTGCTGGCTCGGACGTTTCGAAACAAGCTGCGGACATGATTTTACTAGGTAATTAATTTGGAAGAAATATTGATGAGGTTTGTTGAATGGGTTAGTGAATGATTTGATGCTGTAGCTGAGGTCACTCAGAGCCTATATGAGCACTGGAGTGTTTGTCTGAGTGTACTCCGGTGACCAGATTGACTAGTCACTCTACTTAGACTTAGACTTAGTTGAGATTGTAAACTCAGGAACGATTTTAGTTCGTTGACCAGTGTGAATGTTATCGTACGATTTGGGTGCTCCAACTTCTCTTAACCCCTCTGGTTTTCCTCTGTCGGAGTGAGCTTAGTCCGACAACCGGACCAGGCTGAATAATGGATTGGATATATTTTTAAATGATTGAGATTTCACTATTTATTCTTTGTATTTCAATTTTTACTAGATGATAATTTTGCCTCGATTGTTACCGGAGTTGAAGAAGGCCGTCTCATTTTTGACAATCTCAAGAAGTGCATTTGCTACCTACTAGCTGCAAATATTGCGGAGCTCTGCCCTTTCCTCCTTTACATCACTGTTGGGATTCCATTTAGCGTTGGGAACAATCCCCATGTTGGTTATTTGTTTAGGTACTGATATCCTGCCAACTATTTCCTTGTCGTATGAAAAGGCAGAAGGGGATATCATGAAAAGACCTGCTAGGAATCCAGATACGGATAAACTTGTTACAGGACAGTATGTGATCCATATTTTGAAGTGTTATAAAAAATAATTAGCCCAAACATTCTTAACTGTTAATACTTTACACTAGACTTATATCCTATTCCTACGGACAACTTGGAGTTATTTGAAGCGGCTGCTGGATTCTTTGCCTATTTTGTGGTAATGGCTCACAATGGTTTTCTTCCTCACAGACTAATAGGTAAAAGCGAGCTTAAACAAGTATAGCGTGTGAAATGATTCTGCAACAAACAAAGCTCTATGAAGTATGAATTCGCCTTATCCTTTTAATTATTTTACAATTTATCGTCGGATAGGAATACAACAACAATGGGATTCAACAGCGGTAAATGATCTGTCAGATTCATATAAACAAGAATGGGTAAGCAAAAGCAACAATCAATCAACCCGAATCAATGTTCTTACTTACAACTTATCCTAAGCATTCTTGTACCATTTACCATTTTCTGTATTGAGTTACTTACAACCTCTACTATTGTACCTTGTGTCCTACTTTTTTACAGACATATCATGATCGCAAATCTTCTGGAGAAAACCGGGTGGACAGCATATTTCTGTTCAGTGGTTGTATGTCAATGGGCTAACGTTTTAATTTCGAAATGCAGAAGGGTTCCTCTGTATACCAAGATATTTGAGTATGTCCTTCGAAAATATTTATTTATTATTCAAATGCTAGGTTGTATGAATGAGTCTGGTAACAGAATTCACTCGATTTTAAACAGTAATTGGGTGGTGTTCGCTGCCATTCTTGGAGAGACTTTGTTGGCTTGTTTCTTAACCTATACCCCTGGATTAAACACCGCAATGTCATACATGCCTATCAAGTAATTTAACTTAAGACTCATGTATTAGATTGACTCTTGATAATTTGAATCTGAAAAGTAGAAAAACATGAACTTTAATCCAATATTTCCTTACAGAATCTGGTGGTGGCTTCCAGGAGTACCTTTCTTCATGGCTATACTACTTTATGATGAAACTCGACGCTTCTTGCTTAGGAACTTTCCCAAGTGGTCCTGGTACCAAAAAGAGTTTTACTATTAAGCAAGTATGTCATTCATCTACCTGCTCATCGATTAGTAAATGTAACTTACATTATGTAAGCAAGTCAAGAACCAGTCACCAGTGTAACTTAATACTTGAAATAAAGAGCACCTACCAAAATATTGCTAGCAAAACATTTCTTCATAGAAATCAAGGTGTGTATTGTAGATTTCACACGTTTATTCATTATGTGACATTACAAAAGTTATTTAAACGTTTCATGAGCCACCCTTATTTTGCATATATAAAACTTTGGTGATTGATAAGAGAACACTACAATGCAAAATTTTGGGTATAGTCATACTCTACCGTAGGAATGACAGCTTGAACAAACTTTAGAAAAATAATCAGATACATATGCACTCCAAGCTCCTTTCCACCTTCCGTCACAGTTTGTATAATTTTTTTCATGACCTCGGCATGCCTGCACGGATGTACAGAAGCTGCGACTACACCCGGAAGGTTTGGATGATTTTCCATCGTCACCGTCTTTTTTGCATGATCTTGGCTAACATCCTCATACATTTGGTCAACAGTGAGTGGCTTTCGATTCTATTAAGAAACCATAAGAATACTAGTGTAATCGTTCATTCTACCTTTACGCACCAATTCAAGTCATTACGATCGAGAACTATATACATTCTTACCTCATCATAGCCGAAAAGCCAGAGACGAGGAGTCTGATAGTATTTATCATAAGTGATATGAAGGTCATAAGTACGTGTTTGAACAATCTCCCCGGTTTCTCCTCCTGAAGCACCCTCTGCACCAGCACCGTCTTCTTTTTCAGTTGGCTTTTCTACTCTAGTCTGAACGTCTTCTTCATCTAGAAGTCCAGAGGCTTCAAACTCTTCCATGTCCAATGCTACGTCATCATCTTCTTCGGCAGCAGGTGAGCTAGATGAACCACCGACCCCTTTCATATTTTCATCATCTTTCGTCATACTGTCAAGGCTCATGTCACATATCTTTTGTTCTATGGCTGTATCAAAATGATGAGTGTCAACCCATCCACCTTCTTCATCTCCTTCATCCAGTATTTTTTCCTGGTCTGCATCATATTCCATCTATAAAATAAAAAATCAATTTGATGTGCACATAAATTAAAGACACTTCACTTCAAGATACACAAGAATAAAATAAGAAAGACTTCAAGAAAAATTAAAATATAGTTTAATGAAAGAGTTACCTGCTTACACCTTTTGTAGCACGGAACATTTTTGGTTATCAAAAATTGTTTATCTTTCGGCAAGTAAGGTTTCGCTTTGGCTTCATCACCAGCAGCCCACTGCCATGTTGGGCAATGATGTACCAAATGATCACCAGCAACCACAAACTCCTCCGGTGTTAATACTCCTGTTTCCTGAAACTTGGACTCTTTCAAAACCGGAGTCAAATATTCTGCGACTCCTAACGCAGTCCCTTTTACAGAATTGATGACACTCTGCATGGTTCAGCTGAAGTTCACTCCGTTTCAAAATAAGTCTCGACAGCAGCTACAGTGCCAGGGGCTGGTGGAGTGAATGGTTGACAGCGGATGAGCGGAGAGGTGACTGGTGACAGGACACAGGAAGATAATCCACCAACTAATATCTATTCATACAAAAGAAATATATACACCCCCTTGATTAAACAATCTTTTCTTACATTCAATGGCCAGCATCATTACGACTTAGTTGGTACCCTCAACCCTACAGTGTAAACATAATATTGAATATTGCATTGGCTGGATATCACGAAAAATCTTACCCCAAAAAATCAAATTACAAACTTAATGGAAAACTTTGGATGCTTAATCATACATGTCAATTTTGTATCCTTCGAGTGGACCAATAAAAAAGTGTTTACCTGTTCTATATCCAGACATCAATTTTTCGTCATCCAGCAAATCCGTTCATATCACATGTTCAGTGCATTTCATCAGAAGAACACTAAATATACAACTCTACCCACCACGTACACGTACACACAAAAATTGTAAAGAGTTGATATGATGCTCTAAATCATTTTAGGTTTAAATTTTAGATGCCCACACAGAGTGCATCTAGGATAACAAGTACGATATATATAGTGGGAAATTTTGCCTATGGATGAATACAATGATAATTTTTATGTACAAAAAAACAAGAGCAATAAGAATCGCATTGAGCATAGAGAATGTTGTTGACGCGCTTGGAGGACAGTTTTATAAGATATCAGCTTGTTTGCTCCTGTAACACGTAGGGAATGGTTAGGTTTAAGGATTTAAAGAGTTAGTGAAAAAGGCATTCAGCATTATGTTGATGTTTGGTTTGGGTAAGCCCTTTCGCTCAGGTGTTAGTGTTGTGCTGCGATAAAGGAGTATGCTTTAATGATTATGAGAATAAAAAAGTTTGTTTAAATGAAATCTAACAAGTTGTTTGTTTCTCATCATACGGCCTATGCATAAATTATCAACATCAACATCAACAATTGACATCGCAAAGGACATGTCATGCTAAGTATCCACTACTGATTGCTAAATGCTAATCCACTCTCTACCATCTACTTTCTGACTCCACGCTTGCTATAATAATAACAGAATAATTCATCTTTAGGTGTTTCGTGGGTGGTCTGTTTACTTTTGAATGATTTTGTCAAATTGTAGTAATCAATTTTTGTAAACAGCTAGGAATCGCAAGTCCCTCAAGTGTCAAGTAAGTGGGTTTCCTGTTTCCATTCACCATTATATCACGGAAACAACTGACAACTTCCTTCCATCGACCATCGACTAAGTTTGGTAACTGATAGTAATTTGCAGTTAATT
This sequence comes from Orchesella villosa, assembly GCA_036850725.1. Lineage (NCBI taxonomy): Eukaryota > Metazoa > Arthropoda > Collembola > Entomobryomorpha > Orchesellidae > Orchesella > Orchesella villosa. The sequence continues at coordinate 6,703 of JAANSM010002658.1, read as the reverse complement.
TTATGTCAAGCATTAATGTGAAGGGTGAAGGTTCTAGTGTCTAGTTCAGCGTTTGCTTGCTTTCGGAACAATAATGCAAATGAAGAAGTATCTTCGCTATCTTCGTTTAATGTTGATTGATGGCAAACTTGATGTCCAATTATGTGAAATTTACCCCTTAACATCGGAATGCTTGAAGTTAAATGAGGGTTCTGTAAACGTTGAATAGTTGATAGTGTTTTAAGTTTGAAATTTGTGAACTCCCACGTTACAAGTAAAAATGCCGACAGAACCACTTACTACGACAGTTGCATCAGCTCCCACCCCAGCTTCCCCCGTAGCGGGGCCATCAAGAGTGACATATCAGAAGCGAGCGGATTCTAAGGATATTCCCAGTGACGACAGTGATACTGGAGGATCCCAATCTCCTTCTTTTAAAAAGCGGTAGGTCGCAAGTTCTGTACTGCATAATTTATAATTCAAGTATTTAATGAAAATATGGGAGTGGCGATGGGCCATGTCACATGTGTGTTTAAACTTGCTTCTACAAATAATATAAATGTTAATAATATAAATTATTCTTTTAATTTGCAGTTTTCGAAAAAGAAAGTACATACCTGTTCCAAGGAATCTAATGAGTATGGTGAAAAAATACTAACGAGCGGATTCTAAAGATATTCCCAGTGACGACAGTGATACGGGTGGATCCCAATCTCCTTCTTTTAAAAAGCGGTAGGTCACAAGTTCTGTACTGCATAATTTAAATTCAAGTATCTAATGAAAATATGGGAGTGGCGATGGGTCATGGGTGTTTAACTTGCTTCTACAAATGACAAATAATGTAAATGTTTTTATTCTTTTAATTTGCAGTTTTCGAAAAAGAAAGTACATACCTGTTCCAAGGAATCTAATGAGTATGGTGAAAAAATACAAGTCCGAAATTGTAGCCAGCACACCAGTCAGTCAAAACGGTAGCCGAAGAACCACCAGAGACATGGATGGAATCGAAATCGCGTCAACATCAAGCATGTGTCCCAGTCCAGTCCAAGAACAGTGCTCAGAAGAAGATAAGTACTCGGAGACATCTCAAGGAGCAGTGATTCTACCCAGCCTACGAAATTCAAGATTTATGTCCAATAACTTATTGTTAGAAGTACGACGGTGGTCGACAGTGCCACTAGATAATGATGCTAATAGTGCTGTGCAATTAAGGAATGAACTTGACAATTCTAACTCAAGGAATTCAGGTGATTGTAGTGTCGATAACGAAACCAAGTGTGTGCTATACTCGTTGTGGAACCCATCATTGGACTTTTGTTTGAAGTGTGATAACGGGAAACTACTTATGGAGGCACAACAGTTTAGACAGTTGATAACTGAAAGTATTGCCCATGTTACACCATTACCTGACCTTTACAAGGATCACAATGATTTCGAAGTGGTATGATATATGAATATAGCTAAGTTTTTTAGGACATATGTGTATGTAGCTGTCTTTCTTTTCACTTGCAACATGCGTTTGCTATACTTAATTTTAACATAATATGCTTTATAAATTATGGCGCTAGTTATTTTTTTTAATTAAAAACCTTCTCTTATTAACTTTAGATATACGTTGAGGGCGCAGAAGTCGATGAAGAGAATGAAACGTGGAAAGTTTATGGTAAATGGTGTTACAGCAATGACGAAACTTCAGGAAGCAACGCCGAAATAAATCCTACTCCATCAGTCATTGGAAAAATTTTATCATCGATGCTCTCTGCATCTGATTTACTAATTTTAATCAAATCCACATCCGACTCACATTCCGCATGTTTCACCGAGAAATATTCTTGTCTAATTCACATTACGTCTAAGGTAAAATATCTGTTAACAATATAATGAGGTGCTTAACATCAATTGAGGAATTATAATTAACCGTACTAGTGAACTAGTGGTTCAGTGATTATATGACAATGAAGTACTTAATAACAAAACCCAATGTTTGATGCATTCTAGGACTACAAAAAGATGTGTAATCCATTGCCAAATCACTTAAACCTTGATAGTATGAGCCCTATGGTACAATCCGAGCAAAATGAGGTGCAAGAGCGTTATGGTTCCTACATTGTAGAAAAATATGTAGTACTTCACGATGTTCCGTAAGTCTTCTAGATTATATTTGCCAGGGTTGTTCTCATACAATGAAAGCAAGCCTGATATTTGCCACTTTTCTGCCTATTTTTATTTAATGTCAACTGGAGTATTTTTGTGTTTCTTGCAGTGAGTTTGAGCGAAATGGGCCATTACCGATAGAAATGCCAACCTGTAATGGTGCAATTAATGCAACCCGTAAAGATTACGTCAAGAGTAGTAGTAATAATAATATGAATGGTGTAAATACACATACCTCTACCAATAACGAATTAAGTCTCGATATCGATAAGAATCGAGACGATAGAATACAGGAACCTTCAGTTTCTCCAACGGTTAACAGAGGTTAGTTTGTTCAGCAGTCTGTCAGTCTGCTCTGCTCAAAGTATTTATCAATATATCAATATAATGTATCAATAATATATGATCACTGTTACAATTTTCCCCCCGTTTATCTAGACTCCGAGCTAGTTGAAGTTATCGAAGAGTCTGATGAGGACAGCGAGCAATCACTAGCGGTACCGGTAATTCCCAGGCGACCTAGTAATTTTAGTCTGGAATATTGGATAAACGAAGGCTTGTTTATGCCTGGTGCATTACGACCTACAGTGAAAAAACCTGATAGTACGAAGAGCTGCTATCAGTATCATAAACTAATGGAGTTGGCGGTTATGCTCAACAATTCTGTGGAAGAGGACTATAGAAATAAGAAAATCCCTACGATGATGGTGGCCCAGCATTGTCATGCATATGGAGTTGTTGTGGAAGTAGTACAAGAGGTAAAGTAAATGATGGATATAAGAATTCATTCATTCGTACATGCGATATAATTTTCAATTTATCTAACTAATAATTATTTTCTAAATAGCATCGACATCCTCATTCCTACTTCTTTCGAATTTCGGATGAGACTATGGAATCTGTGTTGGTGAGATTACACAGTAATGAGAAGGCCATCATCGGTCCTCAAATGGAAGTCGGACATATTATTCGACTACATCGTTTAACGGTTAGGAATATTCAGATTAACCTTTTCTGGTTTAGACTATACTTATTGAAGTTTCACTTAAGATTTGTATAAAATAATTTGTGTAGTAAGTTGAGCGACAAGAAATTATTAAAAATTAAAAACCGAAATCTTTCAGGTTCAAATGGAATGGGACGCTGGTGTAAGTGAGAATGCAATGGTTTTAAGTACATCCGCACATCACAACTATGTTATATTCAAAGAAACGGATAAAACATATTCATTTAGCTATGAGACATGTGCCAATGCAATAACTATTGGTGGTAAGCAGGATATTTTCATTTTCAGCAATTATAACGTTGTGAGTTTTGATGGGAACTTTTACTATACTGTTTTCAATTTTGCAGACTATGATAGACTCAGAGTTGGCGAACTACAAGTGTTTAAAAGTAATCGAACGAACCAGACTTTAGCGAATGAAGTCTCATCGAAAGAGGGTGCACGACATACGAGTACGATAAAGGATATCGACTCAGCCATTTCCGATGCTCTTAAGAAGTCTGACTTAAGCCATGCTGTTGCAGGTAGTCAAGATCTCAACTCCCAGACTAGCACCACTGGTGTTTGCACTTCGGAATTAGTGTAAGCGATGGAAACAGCTGAAAAGGACAGTTCGAGTTCGAACATATAATTAGAATAAATATCATTAGTTTTAATTTTGGGATAGATCTCCGATGAATAGTGAGCTAGGGAACAGTTTGGAATGCTCACAGAATGGGCATGGTTTACAAGATCCTGTAAGAATTGAGCGTGTGAGATCTCCATCTGAAGACAGTTTTTCCAGTGCTTTGAGTGCTTTAAGCGTTACGGAGGCTGAGATTGATAACCGACAAACATCGCCAAGTTGTATTGACGGTGGCATGGTCATTAATCTTGACGCGCAACAAAGACCAATTTGTCTTTCAGCAAACATGAATTTTGATAATCCTTCAACTACTTCGGCTACTGAAGCACAAAATCTTCATTTGGATTTTACTCTGTTTAAAAACTTACGAAAGACAGATCAAAAGCTCAACCTTTTATGCCAGGTATACATACACAAATGTTGAAAAAGTTATTTATTTCCGTGACTTGTAATCAGATATTTTACTTTACTAAAACTTTCTTGTCTTACTTAGATTGTCACGTTGGGCGCTACTTCAAATAACAATGTTTGGCACTTATTTATTAAGGATCTAGAACATACCTTGCCAAGTGATGAATTTAACCAGCCGGCGTTAGATTCTTATCGAGGAGATGGCGTTTTGGAACTTAATATTATAAACGTTAGTAAACGTTGTTTTCATGTTTCATGTTTTAATTTTTATAAAATACTTCCCAAATTGTATACTGTGTACTTTTTTCATGTTCATGCTTTTTTGTAGGCTAAAAGTCTAGTCGATCGCAACATAGTTTCATCTTTGTATAATGACCAAGGAACAGATGACTTCTATATGATAGAGGATGTAAAAATTAAGGGTGATGAACCACCGTACTGTTTAGAAATCGATGGTAAAACGTGTAACATAAAGAGGTATGTAACATTCTGACTTCCGAGTCCGTCTATTTAATATCTTGGAATTAGGACTCGAGCTTGAGTGGGATTGTTTTTAATGAGGTGTGTACTTAAACTAATTTGAAGGTATAATCATCTGATGCAGTATTTGCATCTGGAGGACTCGTTCAGCGAAAGTAGACCTTGTGAGACGGAATCTGAAATATTAGATTCCTTGGAAAACAATCTACTGTGTGAAGACGACATAACACGCAATAGTCACAATGAATCACAAAATCAACCAGGACCTAGTAGTCACTGTGATGCACCAACCGCCAAACCATCTCCAGCCAGACGGAATCTCGGTACAACTGGCCGTACTAGCCCACCCAGCAGTCAATCTTCAGCCTATGTTACTGCTCCACAAACTCCTAGTCCTAAACCGGCGACAGCCGCTGAAGTGTTTGGTGATAATCAACGGCGTACGGTATCACGAAAATTAGAAGTATGGACGGGCAAATCCAAAGGAAAACGAAAACCTAGAGAGCATTATCAGCCTGAGGAGTCTTTTGATTGCTAAAATCATTGAACGTCACCTTCCAACGGTTCCATTTCTTCTTATTATACTCTTCTCCTATTTTTGTAACATACAAGTAATTCATATGAACTAAATGTATTTTGTTAGATGGGCTTTATTTGCAATTAATTAACGTAAGGATGATTAGAGATATGTGGGTTAACTTCTAGTTTTTTTGTAATATATAGTGTAAATAGTATTTAATTGACTATTGGTTAAACTATTGGTGTACTATTATTAGCTATCTCGCCGTTCTGCGAGACAGTTGGTTGTTGAGACGTCGAGAACTTTGTTTTATTAGGTGTCTGGATCGATATAAACCAGTCACTTTCCCCTCTTTTATCCTTAGCACATGAAGTACAAGTAAGCGAGGGGCACAAATAGTACAGTTAATTAAGGATAATAATATGATCTCTTGTGGTAGATTTTTGGAATTCTGCATCTGCAGTTTTTCATTTTTTAATTCAATGGTATAGTCTTTGTTATTTAAGCATTTGATGGTATTAAATCATATGAGCGAATGCATTTATTTTGTAATTTGTACTATCTTTACTGTGCGTATTCCTTCTACATAAAATTAGATTAACGTGTAAGTATTTTGTTTCGAGACTTCAATTTTCGTTGTGATTTTATACATACATTAATGAATCAGGGTAGTAGCTGACTTAAATCTTTATACAAACGGACTAAATGTAGTAGATGAAAAAATATACAAATTCTATTTAAACTGAATGGATGCATGTACGCAATAAAGATTTCAAAATGAAATGGTATATCATTGTCAATCATGTTTAACATTTATTCAACTGCTGCATACTGATTACATGAAATCAAATGCGTAAGTATAAATTCTTATCTGAGTTTGCATTGATTATGATTATCTTTTAGGTATATTACAACAAAGGTCAGGTCAGGTTGAGTGTAGAATTTGTAACATGCATAAGTTTAGGCTAGACTGTTTTATTGAAACGAAAAGGAGTCCTTGTAAGTACTCTATTGATTTATTAATCGTGTTTTATTTGCCGAAAACGAGGAAAATTTAATGTCATGTCATAAATTCAATGCAACTGTTTTCAAAAGCACTCTCCTCAAGCGTTTTTTAAAACATTTAATGCACCCACCTATCACCTATAACCTAACTAACAGCATCATGCACAGCTTTAGCACAGAAATGCTTCCACTGTGTATTTGTATTGTGTATTGTTTGGTATCAACGACAGATGGATAAAACATAGTGTTACACGCGAGCGAGGGAATCATCTGCACCTTGTTATTTACGCAAGTCTTTTGTATTTTCAACGAGCATCGGAGTATAGAAGTAGAAAATGCCATGTTTTCAGGGAAGCAAAATGTGAAAACAAACCATCTCTCTGTCTCGCTCGTACTTTAGATTTGTGGAAGAAGGGAAACAAGTTGGGTTGTTTGTTGAACCTCGTCTAAATTCAAACTTGTGCGTTAATTGAAGAGTTGTTTAATTAAGTAGTCTTGTTTATGTGGAATATTTGTGAGATTA
>JAANSM010002657.1:0-14501 GCA_036850725.1 Orchesella villosa | reverse complement strand
AGTGTGTGTAGTAAAACGCGTAAAATTATAAACCTGCGTACTATTATGTGCACATGTTTGCTTTAAAAAACTTTTTGGCAGATTTTCTTTACTTTTTTTACAACTAACAAGTCTTTGTCATCTCCAACTCCAACGTGAAGTAGTGCAATGTAATGAGCTACCTGCATCCGTATGCCTTTGAAGTATTCTTTATTCAGTGCTCATTACAACATCGCAAAGAATACGCAATGCACCATACAGGAGCAAAGTACAATACGTAATGGCTCGTAAAGTAGACACATAAAAAATGTTAATACTTTTTTGGTTCTCTAATAAAAGAAAATGTCAATACGATTCAACACCAACACCAGCCAGTACGAATTATAATGAAGAGTTGTGTGCCTGGATCGAATATCCGTTTGGCAATTTGAAACAAGCTGATCACTTTGTCGGCGACGTAAAAAATATAGGAATGGCATTTAGAAAGGAGTAGGATTTTATAAGAGTGAAGGAATGTCGTTGGTTGGTTTCGCTGATGTGATGTGATATGCTGCAGATTTTCTCTTTCAACCCAATCTTATAAGGTCTCAAAAGACGACTTCGTATAATTGATTCTTTTGAGAAAGATATGGCTTCCAGATATCCTCGTAAAAGCGTACCTTATAGCCGTATCGAATTTTCGCATTCTTTTTTTCACGTGAATATATATTCTCAAATCTAACTTTACCTTTGCAGTTTTTATCAAAGAAAAAGCTTGTTTTTATACTTGTGTTTAGTATGCATCTGCTCTTTATCTCGTAGATAGACGAAATGCTACCCCTCTGAGATTAAACGGCAAAGCATTTCACATCCGCTAAAAAGGGATAAAAACGAACACAGAAATCGCAATAATAAATAGATATAGTTATTTTCAAGTAGGTAGGGAGGAAGGAGAGAGAAACGGAGTTGGAGTACCCACACAATGTTTGTTGGTAATACAATGTATTATAGACGGGAATAAAATTCAGCTTATTAAATAGAATTGAATTCGCAAAACGATACGTGAAAAAAAAAACTTCAAAGGAGAAATTTCATTTAGCATTCAGCTGCTGAGATTACGTCTCAAAAGAAGTTGGCTCTACATCCTTGTAATCACCCTCATTGTCAGGCAGTATTAAACTTTACAGTGCATATGACAGATTTTCATGTAACAAGAGGTACAATATATGTTGCTTCAGAACGACAAGGAAGATTCATCCGATCAGTAATTCAAGAGCAACAAGTAGCAATGTAACATGTGTATATGTGCGTATACTAAATAGCATTTTTGGTACAGGAATATATATAAGTTATTCTAGCCTTTTAGTTTATTTCCAACAAGATGAAAATGACTGGCTTTGACGTATGTACAACAATATTACATTACATGTCGATTGGATTTGAGAACACATTCAAGTGTGTAGAATGTGTAAAGAAGCTCATATTTATAGGGTGAATAAGGATGTAATGATGAGGCGGAGAGATCATTAGATTGCGAAAAATAGTCACAGATTGCAATTCATACGAACACTATGTGCATTCATACCTAAATGTGTATGTTATACGCTAGGAGATTCGAAGTCCTTATCTTGACTTTGATTGCAGACATTGTGATAATATATAATGATATCTTACAGCTGCTGCTGTTGAACTTTTTTTTGTACTTGAAGTAACTAGTGCAGTACATGAAAGCTTATTCAAGCTTAATACTACTATAAAAGTCATAATGATGGTCATGCATGGTCACTACAGTACCTGAGAGAGCTGAGAAAAATATAGCTTTGCTTAAAGAATTCAAGCTTGAGATATGTCACAAAAAAAGTGAGTGACCAAACCAACAATAACGTGAGCATAGCAGATGGCACATCACATTGTATCACGTCGTAGAGCATAATGACCGCATCACACTCTCTTTTAATGCATATATATATACATATATACATTGCAAAGTCTCAGAATTCATTTTGATTTTAGCTTATTTACACAGTATAATACGCAATCGCAAATGCAACCTTGTTTGGAATTCAGGTTTAGGCGTGCAGAAAAAATATTTAGTATAAAGATGAGAAGAGATGAGAATGAACAGAATCATAAGGGAAAGAAAGAGAGAGAGAGAGAGAGGTCATCCAAGACCTTGAGAACTTGGGTGATCTTCTGCACTATTCATATTCATATGCGACACAGCAAGAACTCGACGAGCATAAAAAATAATGAGCATTTTGACTTTGTGTGGTTTTTCTCCTCAAAAATTATTCAAATCATGAGGCTCATGTTCAAGTTCACTGGGTTGATGCACATTACATAGAGAATAATATTATGAGCATAATATTTTCTGCATGGGATATATATTGGCAGTGGTAGTGTGGTGTGGTGTTGATTGTTTCACATAGAATTTATGGCTTTTGGTTTATGAATTAAATATGATAATCCTTTTGAGTGTATGTTGGTTTACCATCATCAATGTGACAATTGGGATGATGAATACGTGAATAGACTTTTATGGGAGGAAAACACAATAGCCATAGTAAGAAAAATGGTGATGCCCAAATTGTACGAAAATGAAAATGCATGTTTTGCATGCCAGGAATGTCAAAAGATAGTATAAAACTATTGTTATTTTGTAGTGCAGCAATAATAACAACAGAAACACAACACCGAATACATCTAATGTAGCCATTTCATAAGTGAGCTAAAGAGTGGAATTGGAATTTTGAAACAGGACACAAAACTAGCATATTTTATATATATTGATGCTGATGATAAGTTTGAGGCGNATATTTTATATATATTGATGCTGATGATAAGTTTGAGGCGGAGTGGAAAGCTTTGTTGTTGAGAGTTGGAACAACAGCGATAAATATCAATATTGTACACAGCGTGTAAAAAGTACCTGTGTATGTGTAATGTGTAGCGCATATTAAGAACATAACCATTTACCGACCCAATGCCCACTTTACTCAATGCTCCTTTCCTTTCTGCAAACATTTTTACCAGTGTAGTAAGAAGAACCTCTAGTTTTTTCATATGCAAATTAATGACAAATACCGGTGAGATAATGTATTGCCTACCTGTTATCAAACGACGAGCACATCATAGCACCACAGTTTATATATATATAATATATTTGAGTGAAGCTAAAGACAGAAGAATGGGAGAACGTGCTTTGCTTCACTAACATGATATGTTTATATGCTGTTGGCAGTTTTGCCGTTTCGCAAAAACAGATTTGCGAAAGAATTCTGGTTACCCCGTAGAGACATATAATATATAATGTAGGTATAAAAAATACTCACCAAAGTCATATCTTACGTGAGTTACCTCACCCCTCTCCCGTACAATATGCAGAATCAGAAGAGATACTAGTTTGTAGAAATTTATTGTGGGGATGGGACTAACGACTAACTAAATGGAATTTAGAATAATCAAGTAAAAGATTACAAGACAACATTTGACATTGTATGTGAAGAAAATTCTTGTTTCTGACTTTGTGACTTTGTGAGGCGAGCTAATAGTATTTTAGCTCAGCGTCAGACCAAATTCAAGCCAAGAATATATTGGTATTGAGAGGATACTGTGATTCTTTAAGCTAAAATGTGTCGCTGTGGAATAGATTGCGAAACATAAATGCGAAATATTTCATCTAAATAGGAGAGGTGCAGTTGTAATGTATCTTTGATCATTAAAACTATGTTGTTTTGTTTTTCATCATCCCTCCTCTTTTGGTATTCACTTTTGTGATAAAAATTTTGAGCTGAAAACTTTCAACTCTATTTTATTGCATCACACATCACACCTTAAATGTTCGTGATAATTGTGACAAAGAAATTGTAAAAGAGGTTTCACAAGCAATTATACTATACTAAAATCTTTCCCTCCGTGTTAACTTGAAGGATTCCAGTAGCCCAAGCAGCCCACCTTTCACAATTTTCCTGCCTCTATTATTTCCATTTTTATTATTGAAGGCAATTTGCCATCCTCATTCTTTTTCCACGGACGGACATTGCAGATTGTAGCCATATCTTTGCCGGTTATGTAATATTCCAACTTAGCTAAATACACATATGAAGAGGATTACATAATACTGTGTTCTAGGTACTCGTATGTAAATATGCAAGACGTTTTTTTTGTTTATCGTGCGAGTCGGAGATTGCCAATTTGATAAATGTTAAAGGAAGGTTGTTTTGAATGCGAAAGTAAAAACGAAAGAATTTGAATGGTTCATCGGGATGGAATGTCTCGGAGGCACAATGATACGGGCACGTATATTGATTTAAAATTATTGCCGTCATATACCTTTCATAATATTCCTTAACCATTTCGGAATCCGTACTACTACTTCCCATGAAAGAATAATGCTATAAGGATTCGCGCTTGGTAATTTTATTATTCTGCATAACGCATAACCAACTATTTTATAGACTATATAATATTATACATTATATACTGAATGGAACTTGGGTTCATTTTACTCAAGCGGGATGACCAATGAATGACGTGATTATTTTTTCCTAATAAATATGTTGAATCATTATCCAATCAACTTACTAAACTTGTCTTAATAAAATAAAAGACTCCAGCGATTCAGTCCACAACAACCACACCGGCCAACAAAGTAGACGGTTTGGTACGCAGATGTATGGGTAGGTACCACACAAAGGTTTTGTTGATGTGCATGTGCCGATGATATTATGCTACTTGAAGTTCCGATGTTGCATGATTGCAGATGGGATTGTATGACGGTGTTACTGTGCCAGAAAGCTGGGAAAAAGTTATATATCAAAATATCCAAGATTGCAAAGAAGTGAAGTGAAGGTGAAGCCCTTGAAAATCCAGAAATCCTTGCCAGTCTTCTTCGTCTCGTGTGTTCATTTTTTTGTTCCTGGGCTTACTCGATACTCGCTCACGAAAGACAACTAAAGAAAAATAACCACAGTGCACGATACATCGTCATATTTAAGAAGTTTAACTTAGTAATATCTGCTCCTTGCTTAAGTATATACTTATGCTGTTAGTGGCAAGGGTAAAAAGTATAGTAGTACTGATATTACGGCCAAGATTAATATGTTTTTGTTAAGAATGTATGAGAGTTGCATTAAATACTTCGTGAATCTAAATGTCTATGCTGTCATTTGGTTTCGTGAAGATTCCCAATCGACATTTGTACACTTCAATAGCCACCATCATCATCATCAGAATCAGCAATCTGTTTTTTGTTGTTCGCTTCATTGCCTTTGCATCATTGAACACCTTCACTATATCATTTCGTTGTATTACATTTGTGATACCTAAAAACATATAGTCTGGACATTCAATTGTATTTTTTGCAGACAAGTTTTTACTTTCATTTATTCCATTTCGTTAACATTGTTGCCCTCAAATGCTTTTGCGCATAGCACGTCAATCCATTCTTTTGCCTCTCATCGTGACTTAGGACTGGCCCAGCCAAAGATTCAATCAATTAACCTCGCATAACATGAAAACGGTCTCTTTATTGAAAAAACAAGTCAGCATGACAAACGTGAAAATGTACATTTATTCTTGATATAAGAGTCTTTTGACAGAATTTATTTATTTGGTATACAGTAGAACCGATATGCCTACATAAAAAAGTCAAAATGTTGCGTCCTTCTGCTCTGTATATTTGATCTTTACGAAGAAGGGTTTCTGTCAGACTAGAATGAAAGGTATTAGCCATTGGCATGTGTTTTAGTTGTTGTTGTTCAATGGAAAATTCAAAAGATGGGACATTATTCAACATTCTAAAGCCATTCATCTAAAGTCTTCCATCACCTTTGACAGTTTTTCTTGTATACGACATACGATAGCCATTTATTTGTAGGGGGTGATAAAGGCAAATAATAAAGCTAAATCTTTTTATTTCTTTAACAAAACACATACTTCGGTCTTCACCATTGATTTTAATACGACTGAGGAATAGCTAACAAACAAAACAAAATGATTTACCAAGAATGCCTCTACATTCTCGGTAAAACGTCCCGATTGTCTCGCCTCGCCTTGGGTTCACACTTGTCCTCGAAGCAAAAAGTTTAATGACATTTTGGGAATATTGCAGAAGATTACGTAGTTTATACTGCTGCCTTGCCCTTTCTGGAAAAAATAACTGTTTTCCTTGAACCCTTTTGTAGGGTTTACTATATGTCTACCTTTTTTGAATGAGTGTAAAAATGTTCTGGAGAGGAAATTAAGGGAATGAATGGAATGTGTCAGGCTTCATTGTTGTTGCGATCCTTTTCTTTCTTAGAGAGATAGCATCGCACACAAAACTTTGAACCCTTAATGATTTTCCCATCACAATATTATGCAATGAAGTCGTCTCACTCAGCTCAAGAATGTCACTTTTCTCATCTTGTTAATCTGTAATCTGGTATGTTAAAAATTCAACAACTCGCTGACTTCATCAACATGCTTATCAGCATTTTTTTCAAGAAAATTGAAATCGAAATAAATTTCATTACCAACAAAATCAACTTTGAAACACGATTGTGACATCTATACAAAACCTCTTCAGTTTCGTGTTTCGTTATATGTTTTGAATAGTTTTCTGAAGCGTGGTCACTGGTCACTCATCTAATGGATTTCAAATCAAAGCTTAAGCTTCCCCTATCCAAACAGATAATATAAGATTCATATCACATCATTTGAATAGGCTTACTTACGCAACATCCAAGTTGGAATGAGAGGACTGCACCTGTATTCCTTTGCGTTTTAAACCATGGTGTACAAATGCCTAAATAAAAATTGCTTCACTGTCAAAACAGATGAAACAGTGCTCGTTATGATAATGATGAAATAGCATCTAAAGGGAAGTAAAGTGTACATGCTTCTCAAAAACCAGCAGCAGTCATCATGCCGTCGTCGTTCACATAGGCGATTCATGTGTAACCTAAAACCGAATGCACTCACACACAAACACAACAACCCAAAAGTAAACCAAACCCTTTTTGTATTCTCTTGAGCACAGTGCCTTCATACCAAAGCCACTTTTTCACCCCATTGCACATCTCATCTCATGGGCTTGGCCCCAGTTCTGCTGGTTGGTTGAGATAAAGCCTAAATAACATGACATATCCGTGCTCATCGATATAGAGGCAGCGAGACACGAGGGAGCAGGATGAAATTGAGTAAAATAGTACAAAGTAGAATACAAATTTAGTGCTTCACATTCCTAAATGAGAAATTATGTCGTTGTCGGATCATAATGATGAGATTTTGTCTACTCTCTATGTCTCACCCAGAAGCTTTTATACGGTTGAGAAGATCGGATAAGAAACTGTATAGGATTTATTATTGACAGTCATCAAATTGATGAAAACTGAGACGAAATGAAGGTGTCAGGTTTGCAATTAGACGAGATTTTGTAACCTGTTTACACACCACCAACAAACAAAACCATATACCATAAAACCAACATGCTTAAAACCTACTTCCATTATATATATCCTTTCTGTCGAAATCCAAACATGTATTCATATACAAAGCATAAGGTATATCCCGGTGTTATGATGGTATTATAACAACCTATTCCTTTGGGATTGACTTTCGAATTGACGCAATTGCTTTATGGCGTAAGAGGGGAAACAACTTTGAATTGAATGGATTTTGCCGACGGACCAGAGAGGATAGTCGTGCTTTGGCATATTTATTTTGTAATTACACTCCACCACATCAATTTTCATTGCATATTAGTGCATCAGATGTGCACGTTGATTTGATGATGATGATCAAGTCAGGTGCACGTACACTCTTAGCCAAAGTAGTAAACACGATAAGCATCGTAAATATGACATGCCTACAAAAATTACTAATTCTCAATCAAAACACATTGTTATCAAAGCAGATTTTTTTACCACCCCTCCCGTTACTTTTTATGTGGTTTATATAATGTTATTATGATTCTATTTCATCGTTGTATTAATATTAAGCAACAGCAACGCCAAGTTCGTATTATGTAAACTCAAAAACTGTTTCACTTTGTCGAGTTAGGCTTTTTTTTTGTCAGATTAGGGAATTTATGCAGATTTCATCCCGACAAGAAGCGAACGACTCTATGACGGTGGTGACGATAAAAATCACGGGACATATGGGAGGATGCATAAACTCTCCACCATCATAATAGTATGTGGGACTGCTTTAAAAAAATGTTTTGATACCATTGCACCCATAATCAACACACCTTGCATCAGATTTATAAGGCATCAACTATCAACTAGAAGCGTAAAAAAACATTTTGTAGAACACATGAAAGAACTTCACTTTATTTAATAATGATACAAAATTATTACAGAATCCTGCCAACAGCATCTTAAAGAATATATTATTGTAGTTTGTTGGTGGTAAAAGCAAAAAGTGACTTGGCATAAACACAAATCCTCTCGTCGTAGCACCATACCACCATATCACCCATGTCGTCTCATCCAACACCGCAGCACCATCGTCATACTGAACTCCTCTTGAAGCATCAGTAACAATAACAGCACAGCACACATCTACATTAATTATTGTTATGAGAGATGTACAATGTAACATGTGCATGCAAAACGCATCACGACATACCTTGACTTAATTATGTGGTGCTTGATGTAACATCTTAGCAGCTCGTCAGTAACCCACCTCCTCCTGTCTTAACAGAAAGAGGAAAGGAGAGTTGAGTTTTTCTAGTGCGCTATGAACTTCTTTTTACGCTAAAATCTTGCATATTTACACATAAAAATGCTTATATATATACGATCCAACCAACTTATCTCACATTTCATTTGAGCATTCTTTGGTTTTATGATGATGATACGATGATGACGATAAATATAATTAGCAGTTGAAGAGACTGAGTATGATGCTGGTGGGGTAATTTTGAAAACGTATGAATCTGCATTGTATTTCACGGCTCACGGCTGGGTTTCCTACACTTTTCTAAACCACTGTTTCCGTCAAGTTATATTTACAGGTTTTATACTGACGATGAACTCCCTTCTTATCGTTAAGTAACATCAGAATTTTAAACTGTCTTGTTGTTCAGTCGGTTAATTCTTTGCTTCAGGTGCAATTCTACGTATTTTTTTGTACTCGGTTGCATGTGCAAGTGCAGCAGGTAGTGGAGATGTGAGATGGTCTCGTTAAGGGCAGATTTTTTTGTTTTAAACATAAAATGTGAAAAGATAAGGTCTTAAAAGGTTTTGTATTGCATTTGCAGTTCTAAAACGTGCTAGAGAGTCTTTGTGATTGAAAATATGAAACTTGATGTGTACCCAGTTTCATTTTACCGTTACTTTACTTTTTTTCTTCTTCTGCTCACATGCAGTTGTCAGTCTTGTGTCTGGTGTGAGGGTGCAGATTATATGCTCATAATGGAAGCAAAAACATGAGAGCACACACATTCAGGTCATATATTACTCGATGATATGATTCTTCTCACTGTTGTAGCAAGACAAGTGCATATCTTTATGAAATATGATGGCGAAATGGTGGAAAAAATTATTGTGCATGAATGAATGGTGACAAATACTGCGAGGGTGTTGTTAACTGGTGTAGCTGCTGCTTCGGCTGATACATGTGAAGATTAAATTTGAAATATGAAAAAAATGTGTAGATGTAGATAGAACTACGGAGAGACCTCGGAGTACAAGCCATTTTTCTCAAGTTGTGTGAGGGTGCAGATTATATGCTCATAATGGAAGCAAAAACATGAGAGCACACACATTCAGGTCATATATTACTCGATGATATGATTCTTCTCACTGTTGTGGCAAGACAAGTGCATATCTTTATGAAATATGATGGCGAAATGGTGGAAAAAATTATTGTGCATGAATGAATGGTGACAAATACCGCGAGGGTGTTGTTAACTGGTGTGGCTGCTGCTTTGGCTGATACATGTGAAGATGAAATTTGAAATATGAAAAAAAAGAATGTGCAGATGCAGATAGAACTATACAGGGAGACCTCGGAGTACAAGACAAGCCATTTTTCTCAAGGTTGACATTATTGTTGGAAATGCGGCTGGGCAATCTACGAAGGTGACTCCTCTTGTGCCTCATTTTCTGTCGTTTTTTTCGTATTATTTAGCCATTTGCCTTTGATACGAAGACACAATCAAGAGGAAAGGGCTTGGTGCTTTGTATGTAATGTTATATCAAATATATGAAAATAGAATACAGTGTGGAACCCCGAACGAAATCTTTCTTACTAGCCCTGACTATACGAATAGCATCATCATGCTTCATAAAATAATAATAATAATCACGGAAGGCATTATATCATCTTGCTATTATTACATTTCTCGTCTTCTCCAAGCCTCAACTTTATGTTTGCCATTTTTGTGTTAGTCACTTTCAGTTGGACCACTAAGACTCGCTTTAACAGGGAAAAGCATATGGAAGACATTCAAAAGCAATAAGTTAGGGAAAAGTAAACCTCAGCGAGGATATTACAGACTCATTGCATTCCCTGCAAAAGGGAACATTTGAGTGCGCGCCATGCTCGTAAATTTTGAGTTCAAGAAAGCCGACTCGACGTTAATATTACCTTTTGTACAGTTCAAACAGTTCAAGATGAAGTTTTGAGAGTGTATTTAAGCTCAATGAGAAAGCCTGTTATGTGGCAAGAAAAAGAACAAACTACTAGCCAAGTAGAGAGAGAGAAGAAATTCAAGCAGGTTACTGTTACCCATATAGCCAGAGAGCTGGAGAAAGAAAGAGAAATATGACAGTCCCTCTGCTATGTACAATGTACAATGCATTGCTATTACGACGAGAATGCAACAGTCCAAGTCCAACACAAACTTTATGTAAGTGATTCCAGCAACTAGTAAATTGTCCTACACTTAATGATATCGTGCAGTGGATACACGCTGAGAATTAAGTACTATTTCATAGACGAATATTAGATAAAGAGCAGCAAAGAATTACTTGCAAACACATCTTCAAGAAGAGAAAAGCAAAATACACAGCTAAAATAAATATCCTTGGGTTCACGTATCACAATATTGTAGTCTTGATTAATGTCCTCCAATGATGATTCTTTTGACCTCATCTTTGGAACTCATTACGTGAGCAGTAATAAGCTCTCGAGTTGAATGTCTCAGCTGGAATGGAACACGCCACGGTAGAGAAATTCTTCTTCTTACAGTCGAAATCTCTATCATTTTCATCTTTCTTTAGAATAGAATCTTACATACCACATATGTATACGCCTTATTACATGATTACTTTTCATGTCTTTACTTTGTCATCTGTACAAACTTTTGAGCCTAAATTTTGCATTAAGAATAAATTCTTTCATACAAGATTTAGATTAACGTAATGTTTTAATGATGAATCATTGTGTTATTGTTTATAGGATTCGGGGGCTTTCCCAAAGCATGGAATGAAGGAGCCAAGCTATTTGAGCAACGAATTGGTAAGTATTTCTTTCTTATTGACATTCGTCAGGAATTTGCTTTCTTATTTTCAAAATTGCAACGCAAATCAAGAAAAAAATCAATGTAGTTGTGCACAATATAAATTGCTTATAGTTTTTTTCAAATGTTAGGCTTGTTCATTAGCAATATACTTCGATTTAAATAAATACCCCACACAGTCTCCAATAAGAACACACAGTCACAGCTCATTATGCAAAATATTCTTTACATAGTAGCACTGTGAGCAGAGGTGTTGTACTTATAATAGAATGTATTATCTAGGAGCTTAACAGCAACATTTCGCATTAAAAACTTGATTATATTAAATGATAACACAACACGCACCTATATGGGGTGGTAAGTGATACAATAGTTCATTGGCATTTGTTGAGTAGTGAAAAGAAGCAAGTGTGGGAGAGTCCGTAAACTGTCAACATTCTGTGTAGTTGGTAGTTATTGATGATGATAAGCAAAGCGAATATTATATTATTATGCTTTGTGTTTGGCAATAATTTCATACCTCGATTTGTGAGACAAAGTAGGTAACAAGAAGTCAAAAAGTGAAAATTTATGCTAATGGATTTGCTACTGTGTATGTAGTACGTTGATGTGGTTTGGTTTGGTTAGCGTGGTTGGTGGTGGTGGCACATCTACAGGCTCCATGGAACCATAACCAGAATCGACTCAGAATTCATGCTGTCCACCATATGCAACTATAGCTCAGCTTATAGCTTGTTAGAGAGCGTCAAACGAGTTCAAAAAGAAAGACTGTAGGTAGAACATATTAAGAGTTGTGTGTGTCATATTATGTCGCAACGAAATACGATCAGGATTCAAGCCCTTTTTAATGCACAATAACTTACGTCAGTTAGTAATGAACTCGCCAACTCGAATATTATCTTGAAAGATCACACGTAGCAAAGCCCACCCTCTCAATTAACTTAAATTGGAAATAGTCAAGTTGACGCTGAGCATGGCAAAATAATTTGGTTCAATCTTTAATCGACCTACATTAAATATGTTAAAAATCAGTGACTTCTACGCTTGCCGAAAAGGTATAAATCTTTGTGAATAGAATTCACATAACATTTTACGAAGCTGAAAGCTTCTAAAAGTATTTACGACATTAACTAGTACTGCTGAGAAAGTCAAATGACGTAACTTCTTCAGCGTCATAAAGACTGCAGTGTTTTCCCTCTTCTCTACTTTTACAACTTCACTTTAAAATCTAGAACAATTCTTGGAAGCTTCTGCGACTTAATCCCATAAACTCACATCATACGATTGTGTACGTATTCCAATCAGAATTGAAGTAAAAAAAGTAAATTCTTAAATCTTAAATGTACTACGCTATTTCCTCGAGCAGAGTCTTAATCTCTGGCCCAGGCCATCAACTTTTTAGGGCCTATACTGACATTACATAGAGTCGGTATCTTATTCTTATCAGTTTACGTATCTACTAAATCCGTATTTTTCTCCACTCGTTAAGATTTCAGCCATGAAATGAAGCCAGTAAAAATTCCTTTGGTATATCTAAGTAGCTCTCAGGATGAAGTTCGGGGTTACGTTACTACAAGGCTAAGGAAGTTAAATATAAGAGTTTTAATGCTGCTGGATGCTGATGCTACTTTTGTATACAACTCTAACTCACAGCTCACCTAAAGTCTCAATCCTAGAGCTTTAGTCATGTGAAATCCAAAAAAGAAAATAATTCCGGTCAAATAGGATGCTCCAGAATTTTATTTGGGTTCAGTTCACTCTCACTCTCATCTTCGAGTGGTTTATGCTCCTCCATGTTTATTACCTCCAAAAAAAATTCTGGTTGTACGTAAAAAGCAGACATCCAATGGTTTAGCCATAACCATATATTTCTCAAGATCCTTCCAGCTCATCTTGTGTATCGTTCTCACCTTAATTCCTGTCCTCCTCAGGCGACTGATATCAGTTGTGTCGGCCGACTTACTGACTGCTGGGGATCTTCATCTTATCACATAAAAGTCTTGGCTGTAAGAGAGTGTATATACTCTTAAAACGAAAATGAATGAAGAAAGATTTGATTTTGGTGTAACGTTTTTATGTGTTCCTTACGTAGGACTCGTTTTTTATACAACCTTTTCTTAAACTAACTGTCTCTTGCGTCCTTTTCGTTCTAGTCACAGAGTGGGGCTGTAGGCTCCGTCGCCTTTCAAGAATCCATCTATCGTGAGAATCTAAAAGTAATCAAGCTAAACTTTATTCGAGCTTCGTAACTGTAAAAAATTACGCAAAATGAGTTACTGAAGCGAGTAAAAGTTGGAATCGTGTAAACTTGTAATGTTCCACGTGCAACGTGAATGGAATATTTTTTCATTCACTGATTTTACTGGTGATATCATTGAGTAACATATCATCCACGTAAATACATAGATAATATATAGAGGTGTACAATACCTCTAAATTTATTCTAAACGATCTTATGTAATGCATATATCAACAGTGGTGAATTTCATGTCCTACTCAAAAAGCACTTGTTTACTTTTTAAACTAACTGTGAGAACTTTTTTTACGGAAGGAAATTTAAAGGTAGTATTAGAAAACGGAGCTGCGCTTTCTAATTTGGCTCATGTTCCTTAGTGGAAAATTCACCAAAACTTTGTTTTGTTATGTATTGAAATTCCGTTTCCTCCTTTAATACTTTTGGAATAATTATTGCCAACGTCTACATTGCCAAAGCCTTCTCCTAGTCGTCTTAAATCTTCTTACTTTTTAAATGAACATTTTGGGGGTGGTCGTGAGAGCGAATTTCTATATAATATGTACGAGTTATGCACATTTAAGAGAGGAAGACGGAAGTAGTTTAAGATTTTTATGTGATTAAGGAACGTGCAATCTTGAGATGCGGACGATGAGTATTATAGTGACTAGCAACATCTTTCTCACCTCCTACCGGATACATTGCATTCGTATCTTACACTTTTCATTTAGAAGGGAAGTCCTGAGAACGGTTTACTTGAGAAATTTGCCATTTTCTACAGCTGTGAAATTCCCCTTTTTTTTAGATAAGGATGGATAGAAGAGGAGCAGCAGGAGCGCTGTGATTTTTTTGGACTAT
>JAANSM010002656.1:0-14502 GCA_036850725.1 Orchesella villosa | reverse complement strand
GGAATTTAGTTATTTACGGGGTTGAATCTACTTTGTTGATAGCTTTAAAAGTAATATCTAACACCAGATTACTGCATACCGGCTAGGTGAGTGTTTGGTGTAAATATTTTTTCATTTTGTTTATTTGTTTGTTACTTTTTGTCCCTGGAATCCCTTGTCGCTGGAGTTGTAATGTTGTAAATGTGAAAGAAAGGTTTTTTCAGTGTCAAGTTTCCAAGTTTGTTAGACTTTGAAGTATGTGCTGTAAATCGAATTAATTGTATTGTATTTGCTTTTAGTCACATATCATCTCTTCATACACTATAAAACAACTAATCACAAAAAGGCTAATACAAGGAAATCAGCTGTGGATACTTGTGAACATCGAAACCAAAGGTGCAAGGAGAGAGATTTGGAAATTGTTGAGCAGTAAAAACGTTTCCTGTACGACAAAGTTCCGCCTGAGTAGTCAGAATGTTTACGAGAAGGCTCGTCGGCGCAGCCGTGTCCGCTCATCGGGTAAGCAAAGAAACAATTATTATGAAATCGGAAGTTATCCACCAGTGACCAGGAAGAATTTCTGTTGGAACGCTTGGTACTATGGTTGAAACTTGTTTTATTTATGAATTTCGTAGACGCGGCTTTATACAACTGGAGGTGGAGGACGTCAACCTGGCTTCGTGTCCAAACTCATAGACAATTTAAGATCAGAACTTTCAAAGAACAAAGATATGAAAGACAATATATCAAAGTTCCGAGAGGAAGCCCAAAAGTTAGAACAGTCAGATGCATTAAAACAAGCGAGAAGAAAGTTTGAAGTTGTGGAATCTGAAGCCAGTAAAAGTTCACAAGTGCTGAAAGAGAAAGTAGATATCGTAAAGGACAAATTTTCAGAAGCTAGTTAAAGATTTAGGTGAAACGGAAATAGCGAAGAAAGCAAGTGAAGTCGGTGGACAACTGGGGAAACAAGCTCAGTCTGTTGCAAGCTCAGTGGCTGATGCTGGTGCCAAAGTTGCAGGTACCCCACCATTTCGTGCCATGTCCGGTGCAGCAGCTGTTGTAAGAGAAGAAATTGCTGAAGCTCAGATCGGTGATAGAATATACAGAGCGCCAGCAAAGCTGCGGATGAGAACTGACATAGCAGCCGCAGCTGAAAACATTGCTCCGAATACGGAAGCAACTGGAATGGAACTTCATAAAGATTCAAAGTTTTACCAAAGTTTGGGAAAAATTTAAGGAAACAAATCCATATGTGAATAAAGTCATGGACTGGAGGATTCAATATGAAGAAAGTGAAAATCCTATGATTAAGGCATCCAGACTTTTGACAAATAAGGTTTGTTTAATTCTGTATTGACTCCTGTGTCGAAAAATTATGTACATGCTGCAACGTCAGTGTTTCATTTTTATATTGAAAAGAAAAACGTTTATATCAGCATTATACTCTTTTTGCAGGTTTCAGAAGTAATGGGTGGTCTATTTCAACGAACTGAATTATCCGATACACTTACAGAAATTATGCAAATCGAACCTACCTTTAACATAAGATAGGTTTTTACTAGAGTGCGAGAAAGATATAATTCCAAATATTCTTGAAGCAATGTGTCGAGGTGAACTAGAGGTATGTTAAAAGTTTCAATGTTTTACAATTAAAATACTGCTTTATGCGAGTGCAAATTAATCCAACTACAGATTTGTGTTCTAATATAAGGTAATTTATGCGAAAGACTGACATTGACTCTTATATATTGCTTTTTGTTGTTTAGATTCTTGCTGACTGGACATATGAAGCCGCATTTTCTGTGATGTCTCAACCCTTCAAAGTAGCCAAAGAACGGGGACTTAAAATTGAATCCAAAATTTTAGATATTGCGCAAGTTGACTTAGCTATGGGCCGTGTATTAGACCAAGGTCCAGTTCTGGTAATTACTTTCATTACACAACAGGTATGCATTAATATCCCTATCAGTCATGTTTTTGTATGCTAGCTNATATCCCTATCAGTCATGTTTTTGTATGCTAGCTGTTAGCTTGAAACATTCAGTGATACTTAAGCTTGTTGCATTTTTTTACACAATTACAGATCTCATG
This sequence comes from Orchesella villosa, assembly GCA_036850725.1. Classification (NCBI taxonomy): domain Eukaryota; kingdom Metazoa; phylum Arthropoda; class Collembola; order Entomobryomorpha; family Orchesellidae; genus Orchesella; species Orchesella villosa. Next base: position 12,432 of record JAANSM010002656.1, on the reverse strand, counting down.
TGTTCGAGACGCCACGGGCAAAGTGGTTGAAGGAGATCCCGAAAAGATTCTTAGAGTAAATCACGCGTGGGTATTATGTAGAGATAGGACAGAATTAAATCCAGCAGCCGGATGGAGACTTTTAGAATTATCAGCATCCGCATCAGAACAATTTTTGTAGCTTCGTAGATTTTTAAATTACCAAATATTATTAGTAGCCCAATCACGTAACGATTATAAAAGTCTATTTAGTATAAGCAATAAAACAATGATTTATTTGACTGAGGCAATTATATGCAACTTTAAGTGTTCTGCTGATTTTTCAAAATTCAGTAATAAGCGCTTAAATAAAATAAATAATGATTCGTTAAATCAGTTTTCTTTAGGAAAAAGTAGATTAAACAAACTAGATCTCAGCTTGAGAACAAAATTTTAACTGATAAGCTTTATTTTTGCAAAGCTAATCTTAAGTAAATACGAGTAAATATCAGAGTATGATTGATTAGTAATCAAAGTAGTGGAAGTATTTGTATACCAACTCCATTAAGTTAATCCTGTCCTGCTATTTTTCCCCAGTTCATTTTATTCTGCGATCATTATCAAGTCACAAGTGCGAATAATCTTCTTCCAGACCACGTCAAGCTCAAGCTTATGTTGTATGTGTGGTTTAGTTATGACCACGACAAGGCGACGTTGAATGTACGTCAGTTGTAAATGCGAATATTGCGAATTTACTACAACAACTACAGGACAGGAAATTAAAATCTAAAACTTTATTGAGCGTTTGTTTAGCCCTACCATTGCGATTGCAACAACGCTCAACTGACGCGTTGGGATTACAGATGCACATTTGCATTATGCAAAGACATTAGTGGGGTCATGTGCCATGAAATGACGTATTTTGTCAGAATCTCGTATGACAGATAAAACACAGCAGAATTATTATCCTTCCAACCCGTTACGAGTTGTCTACATTATATCCTCAAAAATAATTTTCCAACAAAATCGTTTGAGGTTATACCATTATCTACTTCGTCGTTTTCATACGTTATTTTAGCCATCGCATCGCATTCAAATGCTGACTTGGGCCGATTGCAATTTTTCATCATATAAATCATCCCTTCCGTCGTGGCTTGAGCATGCATGTTAGATTTTACATTATTATACACATTTCCTTTTTAGTGAGTAAAAGTACTCAACAATAATCCCAATCCCTTGCATAAAGCACGTACTACACAGTTTTCGTGCTTAATAGAGCATACAGTACCATAAAAACATTTTGCTTTTTATATAATGTCATCTGAATCTTTACAAAGCTGATCTTCTAATACTGAATACCTAATACCCCTTCGTTTCACATTCCTCTATGATGTTCTCTCTGATTATATGATCACATTACAATGTGAGTATATAGTAACATTAGGGAAATGTACTTTCAGAAAAGTTATTTACGCGATGCAGATAAATAGTACTGCTAACCACATCTATCTTTGCATGCATATTCTATTCAAATGAAATCACCAAATCTGCATGCTTGCTCCCCCGAGCACCAGCAGCATGCAAGAAGAAGGTGTTCAATATTTAGAAAGAAACCCAAAAAATAATCATGCTTCGTTTTATACATAACGCGTGTGAGTTCTTGCTTTTGCTTACGTACTCTAAAAGTTTAGTACTTGACTAACTTTTCCTCATCGACCTACGTCTATAGACAAAGATGCAGAGTAGAAGACCACTCTTTTGCTTACTGAGTCTCATATATTTACCCCACTCGTGGCGTTATCAGTTTTACGCACATGCATATGAACATCAGCATCAGCATGATAATTTTGTTGAACATCAAATGAAATGTTCCTTTTATACTTTATCAAACAACGTTATATATTACAGTCCCATGCCATGTACGTTTTGTCTTCAATGTCCGCACAAAAATACCGTATGTACCTCGCTCGCAATACACAATTTTATGTATATTATCATAAGTGAGGTTGGAGGTGTATTCTTTGGCTTTTAGCACTATTTAGAAGAGTAACTTTAATGTATTCCATTCAAGTGGTCTGGTCTTCTCTCTCTCTCTCTTTTCTTTCATGTTCGCTTCCCTATTGAATATCTTTGGTTTGAATATTATGTACGCAATGCACCTTCTCTATCTGTATTTAACACATCCCCCTTTTTTCTACTATGTATAACGTAGTAGAGCATGCCATGTTCACATTTACAACAAAATATCATATCTCATACATACACATAAAGTACACATAATATACTCCGTCAGTATTTGCTCTAGCGAATTCAGCAAAGCATCTCCTTGTGAAAATCAATCTGTTATGTTATATATATTGTACCCAAAGCCAACCACACACAGACCAAACCAAACCAGTCAATAATTTGCAATTATCTCAACATTTTCAGTTGTGAATAATATCCAGAAGAAGTAAAGAGTTTCGAAGAGAAAGACTCTCAAAGTAGCAATCAACAAATCAATCACAATTTAGTGACGAACAGTTGAAATAGTGGAGTTTAGCGAAAATTTTGAGGGAAGAAGGAAGACGAAATTCAACAAGCTGTTTTTACAGGTAAAGGTATGTATCTATATATAAAAATATGTTACAATGTTATACATTATTATTGGTCTTTTGCTCTATCTGTATATCTATTGATTTAGGCAGTAGGTAGATAAGTCAGTGAATATATAGCCAAGTATGCAGGAAGGATCCATTATACTCAATACTGAATACTGTTCGTTCCATCATTGATCATCCATGAGGGATAATATGGATATTCAATATTCCAAATTGTTAGTAATTAGGTATCCGTTCCACTGACTCTTTCTTACCTATGTGATAAGTAGTGCAAATGTTAATAATCGTACGTGATTGCTGAGTTGAAGGAGCACTTGAACATTGAATATAGAGTCAGTATGAAGGATATAAAAAAAATAGATGAACAAACTTAATCTCCGTCAGTACATGTCACATTGCAGCATGTTCGTTTTTTATATCGCTGCTGGTGGTGGCTGCTGTTCGTTGTAGCGACCATCAAGGAGAAAGGAAAGGGGATGACATTGGTAATTTTTTTGACCATGGTTGATGATATGATGATAGTATGGATGGCTTAAAGGATAGGTAGACTGGTAGACAGACATTTTACAGAAGAGATATATACAATATATGATTGGGAGCCATATGCAAGGGACAAGATTGAAGATGAAAGGAAAATGTCAGGTAATTTTATAGGAGAAGTTAAAGATTCAGTTTAAAGTTTAACCAAAAACCAACTTTTGCTCTCAACTGTTGAATGTAGAATAGGAAATAGAACTGTTAAAATTAGAGTTAGAGTAATTGGTCATTAGTCATTCATCCCTCATTACACAGTAATTAGCTATTTACTGTGTACGTACATAATATATGTCAGAATTACATTTTAAGTTTGCATAAGTATTACGTATGACACCACGACATAATATGCTTTTTGTGCTCGTAAAATTGGAAATTTAAGCACTTTAATCACATTACATTTTACATTGTCTCAAAATGTCTGAAAATTATGGCTGGTAATTATGCGTGAGTGTGGCAGACTGGCGGAGTAATTAATTTTGACATCAACAAAATAATAGTGTCATTTTATGATTATGGGTTTACAATTACGAAAGACTGTCCCTCTCTCTTCTCTACAACTCTACTAGTGACTTCTTTGTAGGTAGCTAACAATCTAACGAGATTTACATAACTGATAATTATTGATAATGGGGGTATTGTAATACAGTCATGATACCCGATGGGGTATACTGATCTTTTTGATCGATTCCTTCTTGATTACTGGTCAATGCGTGTTATGTCATGTCCGACTTTGACTTACGATTTAATTGCTGTCTTAGAAACATAAATGGATGTGTAATTTAGAAAACCGTTAGGCAGAATGGCAGAATAGAACATGATTAGACAGGGTTGATGATCATGATTTGGTGAGGTGAGGCTATGTATGTTGATCTCCCATCGCGAATATATGGAACAATGGAACTGTATTACTTGCTAAAGCAATAAAGCATCCTTTTTCGTTCAGGTTGCGTCATGTCAAGTCTAATTCTTTGTTCTTATTTAATAGTTCCGACAGCAGTCAACTTTATTAGCCACCTCAGTAAATCGGCAATTAATCGAAAGCCTTGAAGATTTATCAGATCTCAGAGCTGGATTTACGTGCTGAATAATTCAACACCTTCATTTGTGAAAACTGACTTTCCGTAGCCGAGGCGGTTATTTGTCAACTTGAAAGGATAGCTACCAGATCACAATTTGAACCAAAGTAATCCGGTGGTGGAAGGAGAGAAGTGGGCCCCATTTTGTGAATACTTTAGTTTCGATTTTAGCCAACTTATATGACTTTGTTGAGAAGAAAAGGTAAGAATCTGACGTTTTATTTTATTTATACCATTTAAACTTAGAGTGCTATATTATTTTTTGCTTCATTTATACATCCATTGCATACGCTTTTGGCTTGTTCCCTCACAATTCGCATCAGGGCATCATTATTACTAGCTATCCAGAATTTCGGTTCAGGAAAGTACTGTGGTAGGCACAGGATGTAAGTGTTCTAAGAACATGACATTTATCTTTATCCTACGTACTCTTCAGGCATACCCTACTACTACTAACTCTTTGTACACATGACTGACAGTATTACGTATATAAAGTGTGTCACATAGATGATAGAAGCATTTCCAGGAAATGTTAAGTGCTCTGAACACTAGTTAATTCATTCGTTGTAAGTTACTGCTCGTGATATTGTACATAGTCTATAGTAGAATAGCCAAATGGTAGTTTTTATTATTATGTGTGTCGTTCGTTGTTCGTGTGCGCAATTATTGGCTTAGACTGGACTGGTCTGTTTGCCCAATTGCGTTTAATATCGCGTTCATCTTTTGTCATGGATAGTTCGGTACAGTTTTACCATGTTTACCATGAAGTAGTTAGAACTAGAGCTACATAAACTGTAGGCCACGGTCATCTCGTGCATCAATATTGATACGCAAATGGTGTCCCCGTCACCCGTCGACAAAAAAGCATTTAATATATGTAATATTACTATATTACTATTTCCCGTTATGTTGAATTAGACGTACGTGGATCTTCTAAAGCTATATGTTCATGAAAGTATCGAAAGCAGGAATAGCGGAATAACAGACCTCACACATGATTATTATTACTAACTAACAATTTAAATAGCATTATCAACTGTTTGTCATATCATAACGTTTCCAACAACTATTGTCTAAATTCGGTTGTATATGTGCTTGCCACGAGAGAGTTTGCCATTTTAATTTATGTAGATCATAAAATCATACTAAATGGGATTAATGGGATGACTAATGTCTTATGCCTCGACCTTAGCGATTCAAGAACAGAATATTCTATCGGTCTCTGCATTAGATTTTGTGTGCATGATATGCATATGAAATGGCCCGAATATGTCGTATACGTCGTAAATGTAAGTTTAGTAATGTATTGAAAATTGGAATTGAGTGAAACAAGTTACAAAAAAATATGTCTTCTTGTTTTAAAGTTTAATAATTTGATAGGGGTTTAATTTGGTTTGATGTTATTGTTTTTTATGCTCATTATAATGGATAATGGCTTAAATAGAACAGCTTTCACAAGTGCTTTTTAATAGCGCACAGTCAAAAGTGCATTAGTTTCTTTTCTTGGGATATTGGTCTCCTCGAGTACTCAGTAAAAATTTTATAAAGGAGAAAGTTCAATTCACTATTCAGTATGCGATGATGGTTTTGGGAAAACGGACTTCGGACTGTAGACATAGTGGTTTTTGTTTTCATGTAGCAAACACACAAAGTGATGATGACATAATTGACATATATTTAAATTGAAAAAAGTACGTTTAAATCATTTTCCAATCTAAAGACATCGCCATTGATGGCATTATGCACGTATTCCCTTCCCTTCTTTCATATTGGAAAGTGGGAAGATCTTTAGGTATCATATTTGGCATCACGTCAAAGAATTTCCGTGTCTTAACTTTCCGCAATTTCCGCATCCTTACTTTCACGGCAAACAGCTAACATTTTCAATTTACAACCGAAAAAAGTGCTAGTTGTAGTTGAAACTTGAAAGTCAGTTTTATTGTAAGTGTACAAATGTGCAATACTTCATGTCGCAATCGCAACTCGCAAGTCATGCCCATCAGCCAAAGTACATAATATCATTTATGAACGAAAAGAACGAGCAGGTTTTTGAGTTGAGATTCCGGGATCTTTCGGTTACCCGTCGGATTAGACGAGATGTTTAGTCTACCTACCTCATGGCACATACAAAAGCATTCTTATTCTAGCGTAGGCATGAGGCAAGGATTGAAGTTCTAGCCTTCTATTTGTCTATATCTATATAGTCCATGTCATAGCGCATTATTTTATTTTTAGCTAGTAACTCAGTTCCTGTTTGCATTCTCTCATTCCGTTTTTCTGTTTCTTCGTATTATGTACCTATGTGGAGGTGGTGGTTATGATGATGCTGGAATCGGGGCTGTGTTATTTAGTGAGAATGTGTTATGCCTGCGGTTGCGTGTCGCATTGTCTGACTGACTCCTTGTTGGCTTAACTATTATGCAGTCCTTCCATTCGACGAAGAACCAACATAACATGAGACTCCGTTTCATAGTCCTTACTTTTTCGGTATGGTGTTATTCTGTGGAAAAGTATACTTGCACTTACATTGATCATTATGGCAGTACGGCATATTACATATTACACTAGCATTGCCCTATGTGGGTACTACTGTGTCTAGAATTGCATTTTATGAATTTACAAGACTCATAGATAAATATATATATGCAAGTACGATGTAGTACATTGAATTGAGTTAAAGTTGAAGGCATGGTCGTAGAAAAATTCACGTCTTATAATATATATACACTCAGTTGGAAACTTTATCCTGAATTTTTTACCAGCATACTTACATCACATACACGAAGATAGAGTGTTTCGATGAAAATCTGCATTACTTTTGATATTGCAGTAAAAGGAAAGGGTTGTGTAGAACATACGGTGAAAGGGGTTTTCATAGGTGCTTCGTACTTTAGACTTGTACTATTGCAGAATTATAAAGGGCAGGGAGAGGACACGACTCGTCCTTACTTTAAGCTTCTTTCGCCTTCGTCGTCGACGTCGTAATTTGAAACATTTTTGTTAAGCAAGGTGTATCGCAGCATATGTTAAGAATATTACGTTCCATCTGTACGTGTGATTGAAGTAAATTCATTATCAGTCACGAATGATAGGGACACGGTTGGGGGATATGAGAAACTCACTCGTAGCATTTAAACTTTTCGAGAAGCAATAATAATTGTGAAGCATCTCTTCTGATTTTATACAGATTATATTCTTCAATTAGAGCTTTTTTGGGTTACAAGGCAACTTTTTTTTTATTGCTGCTCACTATTTGTTGGAAACGGGGTGATTGTGGAACGGGAAAGATTTTATTTTCACTAATTCACTAATAGAATATTACATAACTGTTATTGGAACATTTAGAACATTATATTTGTACGTTGTGGATTTGAGATTATTTGAGCTAATAAAATAATTTCAGCGAATTGCTAGCAAGATTAATATTTCATGGTGCTACTGATAGGAACGGCATTACGTTAAGACGGCATATTTCGGCTCAATTCAGATAAGCATCGAATTTTATACCTCCGGTTGGACGAATATCGGATAAACTAATCACCCCGCAGTTTGGTATTACCTTTCTCTTCGTCTACTGTAATATTGACAAACGCACACTTTAACTTAATAAAGACACATTCGAAATAATCAATTTGCCAGACCACAAGTGAAAATAAAATATTGACAGCAGGCTGCAGTATTCTTAGAGCAACTTGCTCTTTGAGTGACGAAATTTATACCAATATATTAGTATTCTTGAGTAAAACTTTACTGCTTTCTTCAGTCAAGCTGACGCACAATTCTCATATGGTTGCAACCCTAGGTAAGCACCAAGAAGTGGGTTTGTGTGTAGATGCGTTGTGCGTTAGTAGTGGCTTTTCATAAACTAAAAGAAGCAAATGTTATTTTCTTATGTTTGTAACAAGATGTTTTTTAATGTAGGGCTATTTAACTCCCTTGGGACGTGTTCGCCAGACGCAGATCTATTTGGAGACCCATGCAGTCGGTCATTGATATCAAGTCAACGCCAAGAGCCCATCAACTATAGGTAATTTTGCATTGTGTATTGTACTTATACTTGCAGTTAAATTGGCGAAAGTTGGACATAACGTCAAAACCTGTGTGCTTGCATCTTTCCAGATTATCAAAATTTTCTAGTAGTCGTCATCGGAAACTGCAACCATTGAGGGAATCTTGAGAACCCGTTTGGACCACCACCAGGTCCGTTGTCTTCAACATCATCGGAAGCCTGTGCATCAGCAGCAGCATTGGACTGATACGAGCACGTTGAAAAAGTCTGACTACTACAGCAAACATAATTATTTTCCGCAATCACCACCACCGACGAATACTAATATAATTTCGCCAGGAAAGGAATTCTCCACTAAGTCTTATGAGTTAGAGAACGTGATAGAAAGTTTTTTAAATTTTCCGTTTTGAATGCAATTCACTTAGTCACTACGTCCTTCTCAGTCCTTTTCGGCTAAACTTACTGGATTCCTTTACAATTAGATCTATAAATTCTCACACTGTTCCAGCCTGTAGAACGCAAAGACATCAAAATTAGTTTTCTCTTTAATTAATTTGTCCCTTTCTCCAACATCTCCTACTCACATTCCTCTCTTATGTTATTTCTTCCCTATATATAACGAGAACCGTAAACTCGTTTTCTCAAATCTTCAGTTAGTTAGTTTGTTATTTGTTGTTGAATTGAAACCGGCTTAAAAATGAGTCTCAACGTAAATCGAAGCGTGAGCGATATGTTTTATCGCTACAAAATGCCCAAGTTGTTGGCCAAGGTGGAGGGGAAAGGCAACGGTATCAAGACCGTGATTGTCAACATGGTGGATGTGGCAAAGGCTCTTGGGCGACCACCTACCTGTAAGCTAACCTTTTCCATTTTTTATTTTATTAAATTAACTAATAAATAAATTAATGCATGATGCATGACTTAAAAAAGCTAAACCGGATTTCAAGAAGAAAATAAGTTTAATTTCTAGATCCAACAAAATACTTTGGATGCGAACTTGGAGCACAAACTCAGTTTGATTTCAAGGATGAACGTTTCATTGTGAATGGATCACACGATGCAAGCAAGCTTCAAGATTTGCTTGATGGTTTCATCCGTAAGTTTGTTCTCTGCCCGGAATGTGACAATCCAGAGACTGTACTGTCTGTGCAAGCCAAGAAGGGAATCTTGAGCCAAAGTTGCAAGGCCTGTGGTTACAACGGAATTATCAAGGGTGGTCATCGCTTAATCCAGTACATCATCAAGAACCCTCCAGGTTAGTAATGGGTTATTAATTCATGAAAGATTTTTCAATGTGTGTATTATGTAATGGTTGTGTCAAATTGTGTGTATTGCCTTAAAATTGTTCGGCTAATAGTTGTTGTGCATATTTGGTACAATCTAGAAATCAACCCAGCTGCTCAAGGGTCATCTCTTACTGAACGCAAGGAACGCAAACGCAACAAGAAGCAAAATGGAGAAAATGGCAGTCCCCGGCCAGAGGATGATGACGACTTTAATGATACCTTCAATGGAATAAACGGCAAAAAAATGGCTGATGATGATGATGATGATGACTGGGCTGTTGATGTTAGTGCTGCAGCCGTTGAGGCTCGTCAGAAAGAATTGAGCGAAGGAGTTGCGGCTCTTGCAGTCAGTGAAGACACTGAGAAACCAGAAAAAGAGCGCATGGATATTTTCTACAAGTTTCTGGAAGCAAAACTCAAGAATGGCGGAAAATACGACGATAAGGAGTTAGTTAATGAAGCAGAACGTTTGGATATCCGTGCAAAGGCAACACTCGTGTTAGCAGAGTTGTTCTTCAATCAAAACATCGCTAAGCAAGTTATTCAGCACCGTGTGGTGTTGGTCCGCTTCTGCCACCAAAACACCAAGGCACAGAAGTATTTGATCGGAGGTATCGAGCAAGTGATTGATATACATCGGGAATTACTACCTAAAGTGGCATTGATTCTAAAGGTAAATTGTCCCAGACACTTGTATGTAATATTGTTTTACCGATGATTACGTTATTCAGATCTGAAATTTACTGATTGCAAACTTAAGGCAGACTATGAGGCAATGCAATTTAAAAAAAAGTGAAATAAAATCCCTAAATAAATTATTTACGTGAGGAACTTGTGTATTTAAGGTTTTCTACGAAGCAGACATTTTGGATGAGGAGGTCCTCATTGAATGGCATTCAAAAGTGAGCAAGAAGTATGTTAGTAAGGAATTGAGCCAAGATATTCATTACCAAGGCCGAGCCGTTCATCAAATGGTTGAAGGAAGCAGAGGAAGAAAGTTCCGAAGAGGAGGAAGAGGACGATGTTGAGGTATTAATATAAATGTTTAGCAGCACGTAAAGTTTAATTTGCATTTTGTGTTCTTAAGTTAACCTAAAACTCTCGTTGTTTGTTTATTAGATTGAATACGATGATAGAGCTCGGATCACCAAACTGACAGCTGCTGAAAGTGTTAATCCACCAAAACCAGCAGTAGCGAAACCCCAAGCAACTCAAAATGGAGACGAAGACGACGACCTGGACATTGATGCTATCTAAAAATGTCCGAATCCAGCATTACATTACCACAATACACTCTGGCATTATTTTTCTTCTCTGATAAATTTTAAGCTGATTATTACGTTCGAATCAATAGTTTCAAATCCACAGATAGGTAGAGTATTATTAGTTCGCATTACTGAAGAAAACATGGAAGATGAACTGGTTATAAAACTGTCAAAAATAAAAATATGAATCATATTATTGTGTTGCTAATGAAAAGCAGTAGGTTTAAAAGCGTATCGTCAATTTTATTCATGTACGCTAACCTTTAGATTCTTAGGACTAATATGAAATATACAATGCTAGCAATATTCAAGGATTTCGTTGTAATTGCTCCTGAAGAACAGCAAGCTCAACAAATTGAACATCTAGAGCTCCGTCGAACGTCTCAAAACAAAGAAAGGTTGCTAATAAATATGAAAAATTCTACAGGAGTGATTTCAGGTTTTCAAGACAAGCCGAATAATTCAAGTTTCAAATACAACTTATAAATGCTTCTAGCTACAATGAATATAATGATAGTTTATTGCATTCTTATAAACATTAGTAATACCTATTTCGTTTTAACAAGCACACATTTTTTCCTTTATTGTTTAATGAGAATAGAATATGTAATCATTCATTTCGGTGTTACTTTTGAACCATAAGTAGTACATTAGTTCCCTGATGATTTGTATGTATTTAGAAATCAACACAAATCAAGTTATGGACTCCACAGTTCAACGACTGTCATTGCTCTGAAACATTGCTATGAAAATCGAACAATTCCTAAAAGTAATATACTAGCTGCAAATGACTTTCTTATCTTAATCAAGCTCGCACACTTCACAGAATTATTGTGAAAGGCTGTCTTAAATTTGGTTAATTTGACTTTTGAATCTGTAACATTTTAAGAACACATAATGGAAATTGAATATAATAATATGATTAGTGGTAACGAAGAAAAAATGAAAAAGACAATTTGTTAACTAGCACACATTTACGAGACGGGTGACGAGAGGATTACTTTAAGTGATTTTTTGAGTACATAACCTGAAACTTTACAACAGCTTGACGATCCATTTGTTTCACGTTTATCATCAAAACTAATGTTATAGAGTTGTGTTTAAGAGCGATACTTTTACACTAATATTGTTGGTTAGAGTTTGTTTGATTATAAGATATATTTTCGGATGTTTTCTGTATTTCATCCTCCTCCGCATCCACTTTCCTTTCTACTCTTTCACTACTCTTCACTTATTGTACATTGAACACTTTGTATTAACTAGTTTGGCTTTACATTGTCAAAATTTTCTCCAGTAAGCGACTGCTGAATAAAAGGACTTGCAAAAAAAAATCGATGACTTACCATTTTATTTGTATAAGCATTATTGTACCTATTGTTTTTACTTGGGTCCTTCGAATCGTTAAAAGTTGCATATACTAAACCATATCTAGCATGAATCAAGTTTGTGTTTACATTTACATTGACACTCTGACTCAGTACGAATACGGCAATAGAATAGCAGTGGCTCAGTATGAAGCTGGAAACTAGGCCAGATGGTGAAAATACTTGCGAAACAGATTGTACATTGACTACAATATAATATGATTTTGTTCTGTGGTACTTTGTCCTTGGCTTATTGCTGATATACGACATGTATTATATGACTATCCATGATCCAAATTTTTATAATGAAATTCATTAGTATAAATCCCTAGGTTAT